>JAODAL010042011.1:0-35285 GCA_025379985.1 Phyllomedusa bahiana
CCTTTTTGGGGGGTTTGGGGATTTTTGGGGAATCCAAGGCTTTGACATTTGGGCACAGAAAAAGATTGGTACAAGAATTGAGAATGATGAGGCTGAGGAAAAATCTATGTAAATGTTTTCACAACTGGCTCAGTGGTATTAAACAGAGGCTAATTGCGAATGGAACATACTATGATGGGACACAGTTGCTATTGAACATTTGGCACTAACCTCATAGGGGTTTTTGCCTTCCTCTGGATCAACACTGTAGAGCATAGTTGCCAACTTTTGAAAATGGAAAAGCAGGAGATTAAATTTGCATGGACGCGCCCATCTTTTTTGTGCCACGCCCCTTCAAAAAAGCCACACCCACTCCACCTAACTACATAATGGCTTTGGAAGAAAGCCAGGTAGATGCCCTTATAGCCAGGTAGTAGCCCCCCATAACCAGTTAGTGCCCTTACAGGCAGGTAGATGCCCCTTGTAGCAAGTAGATGCCCCCTCTGTAGCTACGTAGATGCCTCCCTTTGTTAGCTAGGTAGTTGCCCCCTTTGTAGCCAGGTAGTGCCCCCTTTAATAGTCAGGTATTTGCCCCCTTTAGTAGCCAGGTAGTTGCCCCCTTTAGTAGTCAGGTAGGTAGTGCCCCCTTTAGTAGTCAGGTAGGTATTTTGCCCCCTTTAGTGGGAAGCCAGGTGGTTGCCCCCTTTAGTAGCCAGCCAGGTAGTTGCCCCCTTGTAGCCAGGGGGAGTTGCCCCCATTGTAGCCAGCAGGTAGTCCCCCCTTTGTAAGCCAGCCAGGTATTGCCCCATTGTAGCCAGCCGGGTAGTTGCCCCCATTGTAGCCAGCCAGGTACTGCCCCTTTTGTAAGCCAGCCAGGTCTTTCCCCCCTTGTAGCCAGCCAGGTATTGCCCCCATTGTAGCCAGCCAGGTAGTTGCCCCCATTGTAGCCAGCCAGGTAGTTGCCCCCATTGTAGCCAGCCAGGTAGTTGCCCCCATTGTAGCCAGCCAGGTATTGCCCCCATTGTAGCCAGCCAGGCTACATGTATGTAATGGAGTGGGCATATTCGGGGTCAAGGCTGCCATCAGTCATCTATTAAGCGTTTCATGGCCCTATATAGCCAAATCAAATGGGGCCCCCACCCATTACTAGTTCCTATGTTTTAACATATCAGTGTGCCCCCTTTTGATTAGGGCCCCTGACAGGAGTACTATTGGCAGCCCTGTCCGGGACCCAGGGGCGTTGCTAGGGTTCCAAAACATCCGGGGCTCGGGCCCTTAAGTTTTTCTGAGTAGGGCTGGGTTCACACATAATTTTTTGCGTCTTATTGATAATTTTTACAGAGAAAAACCTTTGTATGTAGGCTCATTAGAAATGTAAGTGATTACACTGCAGTTACATTTAGTGACTTACAGGAGACGTCTCTGAAGAGTTATTCTATTTCCCTTCTTCTCCATCTGTCCCAGACGCCATGACAACTTCTACCGTCCACAACTCTTCACTGAAAAATGTACAAAACAAACTCCTCATTTTATCAGCATTTCTCTACAATTTCCATCTCTATAACAAACTCCCACTAAAGTGCCCCCAAATGGTAATAATTACCCCATTTAGGTAAATATATGCCCCCTATAGCCAGGTAGTAGCCCACTTAATACAGGTTGTAGCCCCCTTTAGCCAAGTAGTTGCCCCCTCTAGCCAGGTATTAAGCCCCTCTAGCAGTTTACTTGCCCCTTTAGGCAGTAATAAGCCCCTTTAGTCCAGGTACTGCCCACTGTAGCCAGTAATATTCTCCTTGTAGTTATGTTACTGCCCCCCTTAGCCAGTAATATGCCCCCTTAGAGCAAGGTAATAGCCCCCTTTATTGCCAGTAATATTCTCCTTTAGCCGATAATATGCACCCGAAGACACATAATATACCCCCGTAGCCAGTGATATGCCCCCCCTGTAGCCATAGATATGCCCCCCTGGTAGCCAGTAATATGCCCCACATAGCCGTGATATGCCCTCCCCCCTGTAGCCAGTAGATGATGCCCCTCTGTATCCAGATGATTATTCCCCTCTGTAGCCTTGGATATGCCCCTCTGTAGCCAGTGAAAACCCCCCTGTAGCCCAGTAATATGCCCCCCCTTGTAGCCATGATATAGCCCTCTGTAGCCAGTGATATGCCCCTCTGTAGCCAGTGATATGACCCCCCTGTAGCCATTGAAATGCCCCCCCTGTAAGGCCAGTGATAAGCCCCTCTTAGCCCAGTGATATGCCCCTCTGTAGTCAGCGAAAATGCCCGCCTATACCTAATATAAAACAAAATAAAAAAACCTACTTACTCTCATGAGGCACGGTCCGCGCTACCTTGTCCTGAAGCTTAAGAACGTTAGTCAGAAGTGATGTCATCACGCTGCTTACGCCGTCCTTGCGGGGCCCGGGACCCTCCTCATCAGGCAGAGCTGTCGGCTTAGGAGATCCAATGCGTCGCATGGGTGTGTGAAAAGCGTGCGTCCCAAACGCCCCCCTGCGACCTGAGGTGTTAAAGGTAACGTCCTGCTAACCAAACGCCGTATCATACAGGGGACAGAAGACAGACGGGAACGATCCAACCATCCTCCCCTCCCCGACCCTGACTGCGCGTCAGGGCTGTTGAAACGGGCCCCCCCTGTGCAGTCGAGATCGGACGGTCGCCAACCTCGCACTAAGAGCGCTCACAGGCCCACGGGCAACTGCCCCTTGGAGCCTAGGAGATTCAGGCACAGGCAGATTTTAAATCGGGTGCACGTGCGCCCTAGAGAATCTGCCTGGTGACGCCCCTGCCGGGGGGATGATCGGGGCTTATTTTCTATTTACTGCTGCAGATCAAATCAGTAATAACAATCATCCTAGTTGTACCCCTGCTTTCCCAAAACCAGATGTAATGTCTGACTAGAATTCTCACTAACCAGCTAGAAGACGGCTGACGGTATTATCACTGCAAATGTTTGAAATGTTTATTTCCCATAACCCCACCTTATATATTGTGGGGAGCAGGGAGGGGCTTGTGTTCCCCATCTAAATGATAATGAAGTAATGAGTTGTCTCTCACATTCCAGCAGGTGAGATGTTCGGCAGCACTGCTCGTTTTTATAGGCCTGACACAGCAGAAGGCGAGGAGCGACACCAGCTCTATGCAGGAAAATGAGGTCATTATGTGCCAGGGCTCGCGGCGTTCAGAGGAGAGACGTAAATATTGTGAGTGTGGAGCAGATCAGAATCAAAAACCGCCCAGACGTAGAGAAGACTCACCGGATCATACAGGATAAGGCAGCAAAGTGTCACATAAGAGATGCCAGCTTGCTACCCTGTAAGTCAATGTCTGACCCATTAAAGAGCCTTGAATTATGACTAGGGATGTGAGCTATACCTGCCAACCTTCAAGAATGGTAAGATTTTAACCCTGTATTCAGGAATACCACCAATCCGCCTCTGAACTGCCCCAGAACAACTCTAAAATGCCCACTCTCAGGCAGGGGTTGCATAAATCTTTTGGCACCCAGTTTCTGGGAGACTACCAGAAGGTTTGGGAGAGTAGGCAAGTATGACGGTAACCAAGCTTCTCCAAAAGGAGGAGTCATCCATCTGTAGATTGGTCTTGCCCCTCAGCAAAGTGAAGGATATTGGCTGAAGCAGAGCTAATTTTATACTTTGTCTCCTCAGGGTGAAACAATACTCCTTGAAGGTTACCAACATGCAAAAAACATAAGAAGAATGAGGACAAAGACAAGCCATACGTGTGAGCAGGCTTGGACTGGCCGACATGGGAGCAGGGGAAGTCCTCTGTTTGCCCCTGTGCAAGAGAACCCTGATGCAAACTTATAGGAAGAAGAAGGCATAGAAAAAGCATCAGTAAAGCAAGAGTATGTGCAGTAATGTACAATAGCTGTAGGGTGGGTCCAAGGAATCTACGCCACTGGTGGGCACCTAGGGCGACATGTATGATTGGGGGCCCTGCCTCCAGTTTCGTGGGCTGAACAACGTCCAACTTCTGGCGCAGCCCGGTTGATACATGTAGCCCTTGGTGCCCACCAGTGGAGTTGATTTCTTGGACCCACCCTACTGTTCGCTATATTTTTAATGAAGCGCAGTCCAATATCAGGTGCATTACAGAGCTCTCGTGGCACTTTGTAATGCGCCTGAGATCGGGACGTGCTGGAGGTGTGTCGCACTACAACCGTACGAAGCTACTATTATATAGTCATATACAGTACGGAAAATCCAGGCGCAATTACTGCTGAAACATGTAGAACTCATTAAAAGTGTTAACTGAGCCAAAATAGTTTGCATAGCATTATAGAAAGCCTCTAACTCTAAGACCTGCAGTAGAACAGGTTTATAGATTCAGGTGCATTCTACACTACTAATGCACGCAGAAAATGGCACCTGGGCGCCAAAAATCATACATGTCTCCCCAAGAATCAACTTTACCGGTTTGCCCCAGGTACCCCAGTCCAACACTGCACATGAAAGAAACGTTGGCTTATGATCTCATGGCTATAGCGTACCTCCGATTAATCCTCAAAGTAATGTTTTTTAATGAAGAAAAAGATTGGTCTTCTTGAATTTGAACATTAGAGCTGAAATCCCCCAGTTTTCACTACTTATTCCATGTCTTTGCCTGGTGATTTACATTCCGGGAAGGGTCATCTTTACGCCTATCGTTCTCCAGTCATCAAATGTAGGAAAAGTATTATAGGACCTCTGTTACGTTGGTTAGAGATATCTATTTACAAGCTTGCTGACAGTTTCCAATAATAACCAGCAGTCCTGGAATATAAACCAGGTTATAACTAAGGCTCATGTAAGTTTGTATACACTATTTGTTTTTTTCCAGAATTATATAACATATATGTTGCAAAATAGCTATATATAGCCATGTATCCCCCGCTACCATCTTTGTGTGACATGCATAATTTTTGGCGCCCAGGCGCCATTTTTTGTGTGTGCATTAGTAGTGTAGAATGCATCTGAATCTATGAACCTATTCTCCTGCGGGTCATAGATTCAGTGCTTTCTAGCTACAAATGGACACTTCTGGCTCATGTAAAACCACTATTTAAAGCGTCTACCTGTTTATCCGAGCAGTAATGCGTCCCTGGATTTTGCCGTACTGAAGCTAAAATGTGTAGCTTTTCGTACTGTTTAGTGCGACACACCACAGCCCACCCCCGATCTCAGGCACATTACAAAGTGCTGCGGACGCTCTGTAAGGCGCCGGATATTGCAGTGCGCCTGTTTAAAAATAGAGCGAACAGAGCTGCGCAAGTTTTTGGGCTAAAAAGACGCCAGACTTCTGGCGCAGCCCCATTCATACATGTCGCCCTTTGTTTTATAAGGAAACCACTTGGGTATTGCAGGGAAATACGCTAATAAATTTTGACCCCTGACCTTATATAAGAAGAGTAGATGAGATAGAGATAATATTATAGAAGCTAATTTTCTAGTTGGACATTACTCCTGGTCATTCTCTGGTCTTTACACATCTGGATGACTTATACCACAGATGATGAATCTATGTATCATTCTTGAGGATCAATATCTGCAATGGCCAGATCTTCACACTCCATCAGCGCAGCAATAACTAGAGTCCTCTGTGACCGCAGCGTGATTACAGAGATGATCACTCATAGCGGAGATCACAGACAATGGCCCAAAACTATGAATTCATGTTCAGACCAAACAATATGGACCAGATGCAACCACAGGTACCATTCACTACAGATACAAAATGCAACAACATTAATCATATAGCAAAGAGGCAATGAAGAAACTGGAGCTTTCCCACTATAAACTTTTAAGATATTTCCAGAGATTCCAGGTTTTGTAGAATTTCACTAGACATCTGCACAATATCTTTATTGTATATACACAATGGGTTTCTGCAGAGACTGACGCATATTTCACCATTCAGATAAAATAAGACCAGGCTGAAAATTCAAGTCACTAGTGATGTGTGTGAACAAGACTTGAAGTCAGATTTAAAGGGATATTCTCACCATGCTGTTTCACAGAGTCACTGGCAGCTTCAGACTCACGCTTCCTCATTAGAATCTACAGTGATTGGCATATCAGCTCTGCTATTTTTTAGCTGATCCTGTTACAGTGATATGAGTGTGAGAGGTTTATAATCTGTAGTGCACAAAGCTACTGAGCTTTAAAGGTCATTAACTAAGGTAAACAAACACCTGTGCTAAAGGTAAGACTCAGCAGAGAGTGAGTCACTATGATCAGATGGCAGCTTGTGGAGCAATCAGATAGCAGAGAGAGCAGGGTAAGGTTATCAGTAACCAAGAAAAGCTTGTATACACTAGCACTAGATAAAATCTTTATCTCCTGAACAAAGTAAAATCAAAATAGCAATGTATTTGGTAATAGTCTTCATTTACCTTTCAATACATGTTAAAAGTTAATCAATATGGTGAAACAACCCCTTTACACATGTAGGCAAAGGTAATTAAAGTCTATCAACAAATACATTGCTGTTTTGATTTTTCTACTTAAAAAACTAGAGCAGTTTTTATATACTGCTTAAGCTTCGCTAGGATACTAACCACCTATGTGTGCTCAAGCACTGGTTGGGCTGATTACATCACTCCATGCTGTATCTTATCAGCAGCACAGGAACTTGTTTATGTTTCTTACTGACCAATTTTAACCCTTTATAGCTCAATATCCTTGTGTCCTGCTGTTAAAACCCCATCCTTAGCCAATGTCCCTCTAGGAACAGCAGAGCTGAAATGTCAGTCACTGCTGTAGAACTGCCCACATCTTAGACAGAAAGAGGGAGCCTAGAGCTGGCTGTGAAGAGTAGGCTCTGTGAAACAGCCTGATGAGAAAACCCCTTAAAATTGAAGTGTAATAGATACTAATGCTGTGATTGGAGACCAAGTTAGGCAAGGAACAACCCTTTAATCAAGTACAGCCGCTCTAGGCATTAAAAACCAAGATGGAGAGACCCAGCAAGAGATGGAGCCCATCACAATATGGGTCATAATGCACATACTGACCACCATACAGGTTAGCACAAGGCTCTATTATTGTGCTGACAAAAGGACTAAGAGAAAATAAATCTACATACTAGATCTCAGATTTCACTATTTTAACTCGGAGAAAGCAAGAGATTTCAAACTCAGTACCAGAGAGTGCTCCAACCCCTATTAGGATAAATAGGGCAGCTTGGCTGTTGGCCCCCTTAAGGCTCTGGGCCCTTGGGTTCCTTATAACATACCCTGTTAGTCTACCCTATCTCTCACATTTGTGGTGTTTGGAATCCAGATCAGGAACTTCTGTAGGCTTTTATAGACTGACAATTAGATGTTTTATTTTTTTTTATGGTCCCTTTAAGACTTCTGCTATACTGGCTTCCTACCCTCGTTGCATCTACACAAAGAAATCGATCCCCCCCTTTAATGGAGACCGTCCACATTCATACATGAAGATAACATCCTCCCTTCCTCCCACCGGTTTTACTTCTCTGTCCTCATTACAGACATTTGGTTGCTATGCATTTATTGCTTGTTGGTAAATTACAGGAGCAAATGGACAATTCTGCTGAAAATAAGAAAACACATCTCAGCGGGTCACATATCGCATGTCTGCATGGCTACACCCTAAAATGTCCTTCATTTACATGTGTGATGTTGCGCTTTTTAACCGATAGAGAACACTAGAATTAATGCATAAGGGCCTGAACAGCTGGCCCCCAACCCCTGGGGGCCCGCAGTCCACCGATGAATATTAAGAGGCTGGAGCTGTAGTGTATCAATACATATACAATGGAAGCCACTAGTGGGGAGGACAAGGGTAGATATTTCACAGGGGTCATGAGATCCAACCTACCATTCTGGTGTGAGGGTTCAATTCTGACTTTATTCTGGTACATTTTATATTTTTAACTATTGAACACATTCTCCTGTTAATGTATAGATTGCAAATTAAACATTACAGGTAATACATAGATATTGTTACTGACTCTGGTCCTTACACTCAGGGAATAAACTTGTTGAAAGCTTAAAGGGGTTGTCTCACTACATTGATTCATCTCACCTCAGTCCTGTTTTCTTGGTTTCATTTTGAATTCAGGGGCGTGTTTACTGGCTTCTACTAGGCTACAGTAGAAGCCAGGTCTGTAGCTATAGCAACCAGTGCTGGCAGCCTATCAGGAGAGATCAAACAGGACTGTAGCTATAGCAACCAGTGCTGGCAGCCTATCATAAGAGATTGAACAGGTCTGTAGCTATAGCGAACTGAGGAGCTGGTGCAGCCCATACAAGAGGGGATATCTAGGAATAGAAGGGACACTGTTTATGGACACATATTGCAAAGTGACTTGTTTTTGCACGCATCCCACACACTACTTATTTACTTTGCCTACCCCAAACCATCCTCTTTCAGGGTGCTGCACAAACATCGCTCATATTCATCACTGAACCATCTGCAATCACTTTTCATTCTCCTGCTTCTTGCTGCAGGAGACATCTCTCCAAACCCCGGTCCACCTTCCTTTACCTCTTATCCCACCTCCTCCTCTTCCTCCCACAGAAACCCTGCTACCCTGCGTAATATTCGTTGCACGTCTTTTCCTGCCCCATTTAAATGTGCTCTGTGGAACGCCCGATCCGTCTGTAATAAACTCACTGCTGTTCATGACCTGTTCCTCTCTAACTCAGTCAATCTCCTTGCTCTCACAGAAACTTGGCTCCAGCAATCAGACACCACGTCCCTTGCCACTCTCACCTATGGCGGCCTTCACTTTACCCACATCCCCAGACCTGAGAACAGGCCCGGTGGAGGAGTTGGCATACTTCTTTCTCCACACTGCACCTACCAGGTCATTCCTCCCTGCACCCCCCTCACTTTCCCCCCTTTAAGGTCCACACACTCAGACTCTTTCAGCCATTTTCCTCTCATAGTCGCGGTTGTGTTACAGACCTTCCCCGGTCACCCCACCAGTTTCTGGATCATTTTGCTGCCTGGCTCCCCCTCACTTCCTCTCTACGAAATACCCAAAACTCATCATGGGTGATTTCAACATCCCCATGACAAGCCCTATGTCTCCTTCTGCCTCTCAGTTTCTTTCACAAAACCTCTTCTCTGGGCCTCTCCAATTTCCTGACTCTCCCAATTTCACAAGGATGGGAACTCTCTTGATCTGTCTTTGTCGCCTCTGCTCAATTTCTAATCTTACCAACTCTCCTTATGAACTTTCTGACCACAACCTTATCTCCTTCACTATCACCAACTTTCAGCCTTCTCTGGAGACAACTACCCATCGCCCATTCTGAAATCTACACTCTTTAAACACTCAGGAACTCATTGACACCATACAGTCCTCACTGCCCCTAATCTCCTCCATCTCCTGCCCTGACCTGGCTGTTAAACATTACAATGAAATTCTCTCTACCACCCTGGACATGTTGGCACCACTCACACACCGCACCACCAGAGAAAGACACCCGAAGCCTATGCACACACCTCAGACTTGCCATCTACAGCGCTGTTCCAGGTGTGCTGAGCGTCTATGCAGAAAGTCAAAGCTACTTGCAGACTTTCCACTATAAATTCATGCTCCGGACTTACCACTCTGCCCTTCGCTGCGCCAAACAAAAATATTTCACCTCCCTCATCTCAACACTACACAACAACCCAAAACGTCTCTTCAACACCTTCTACTCCCTACTCAGGCCTAAAGCTCAGGCCCCGGTTCACCTGACCTCTGCGCTGGAGAACCTGCCACTCCCCTTCAATAGATAAAATTGACATTTTGTGGCAAAAACATCACAATTCCCAAATAAAACCCATCCTGTCCCTTCCGCATGTCCTCTAATCTGCTACAGCCCTCGACCCGACGTCAGAAGAAGAAGTTTCCAGGCTTCTCCTGTCTGCTCCGCCCCCCACCTGCTCACAGTGACCCCATTCCCTCCCACCTTGTCCAGTCCATTTCCCCAGCTGTCCCTCTCTCACCTCACTACAATCTGTAACCTCTTCTCTCTCCACTGGATCTTCCCATCTTCCTTTAAAAAACACGCTGTTATAAAAATCCTTTAAATGAAAAACCCTCTCTGGACCCATCCTGTGCTGCCAACTTTTCCGACCAGTCCTCTAACCTGCCCTTCAAACTCCAAACTCCTGGAACGCTTGGTTTTACTCTCGCCTAATCCGCTATCTCTCTGCTAACTCTCTTCTTGACCCTCTGCAATCAGGTTTCCGCTCTTTACACTCCACAGAAACTGCTCTAGCAAAAGTTTCAAATGATCTCCTGACCACAAAATCTCAGGGTAACTACTCATTGCTGCTTCTTCTGGATCTCTCTGCCCGCATTTTGACACTGTTGATCACCACCTCCTCCTCAACATGCTCAGCGCCATTGGTCTCCAGGACCCAGCTCTCGCTTGGTTCTCTTCCTACCTCTCTGATCGCTTCTTCAGTGTCTCATTTTCCGGTTCTACATCCTCTCCTATTCCTCTTGCTGTCGGGTTCCCCAGGGATCCGTTCTTGGTCCTCTCCTTTTTTTCACTCTACAACACCCCCATTGGACAAACCATCACAGATTTGGCTTCCAGTACCACTCTATGCTGATACACTCAACTATACACCCCCTCCCTGAAAAATCACTCCTGCCCTCTACAAAAACACCAGTTGGGCTGTCTTCCGCTTCTCTTACATCATTTTCCTCTCTCTAATTTAAATAAATCTCACTAAAACTGAACTTTTAGTCCATCTCACCGTCTACTAACCAACCCCCACCCGCTATTTCTCTTTCAGTGTGTGGCCCACCATAACTCCCCAGGCAACAGGCCGCTGCTGGGGGTTATACTAGATTCTGATCTGTCCTTCACCCCAATTATCCAATCCCTTGCCCGATCCCTGTCACCTGGCACTTCAGAACATCTCCAGAATCCGTCCTTTTTTTTTTACTATGGAAACAACCCAGACTCTTATTGTTGTTCTTATTCCTTGCTCGTCCTTGACTACTGTAACTCCCTACTTGTTGGTCCCCTCTCTGTAAACTCTCCCCTCTCCAATCGTCCTGATGCAGTAGCCAGGCTTGTCTTTCTTTCCAGCCGCTATAACTGATGCCTCTACCCTTTGTGTCAGTCACTGCACTGGCTGCCTATTCATACAGAATACAACATAAACTCACCCTCACCCATAAAGCTCTTTCCCCAGTGCTGCACCCCCCTACATCTCCTCCCTCATCTCTTTTCTACCACACCCACCCGGTCCTCTCCGCTCTGCTACTGATCTAAGATTACAACACACCCCATCTCCGAACCTCCCATGCCCATCTCCAAGATTTTGCACGTATTGCACCAGTTCTCTGGAGCATTTGACCCCATGTGATCAGTCACACTCACAAACCTCTCTGTTTTAAGTGCTCTCTTAAAACTAATCTTCTTAGACAAGCCTACCAAGATCCCTAATTGTTAACCCCCCACATTCATCACTTCCTGAACTTTGGAACCCACAGGCACTTATCTGTATATAGATGTATGGTTGGGATGGCAGGTTCATCCACTTTTTTTTTTATGTATACTACCCCATATTTATGTAACATGGTTGACCATTTGTAAAACCAAGCACTTGTCACCCTTTGTTTCACCCATACACCCTAAAAAGATTGTAAGCTCTTGCAAGCAAGGGCCCTCACACCTAGTGTCTCATTTGTCAGTAGCTTTTTTATAATGTAATGTCTGTGCTTATTCCCTCTATATTGTAAAGTGCTGCAGAATATGTTGCCGCTATATAAATAAAGATTATTATTATTATTTTTGCGAGATCTTTAACATGAAAAGTAATCCTTGTAGTGAGACAACTCCTTTAAAGAGGACCTTTGGCTGCTGCTGATATATCTGTTTTAGTAAATTCTTGTGTTCTCTACGAAAAACAGTTCTGTAGCAGTTCCCCTGTTATTTTTCTAGAAATTCATTACCAATCAGGTCAGTTGGGTGTCACCAATTGCCGGTTGTGTCTCACCCCTTTAAGAACAGTTGACATTCAGTAATGCATTTCTAGGGGGAATAACAGAGGAACAGCACAACACAAGAGATTGAAGATGCTTCAGGATTGTTATTTCACAGGTAACACAAGTATTTACTAAAAGAGACATGTCAGGAGATGTCAGCTGTCCTCTTTAGGTTCTGTAACTAGCTGAGGACCGGTGACCCTAAGCCTATGGGATAAAGGGTTCTGAAGGTGAAGAGCACATGCCCGTGGCATCTGAAGTCACTATAAACTTGAATGTGGCACTTTGCTGAATTGCATCATGATCCACAATGAAAAATCAATTACAATGAGCACACAGTTATTATACATGTAATAAAGCACTGCACAGTATGTCACATATAGGGAGAGGCTGGAATCATCAGCTGATACAAGCTAACAATATCCTACAAAGCCACCTCTTAGCGGCATAGATGTAATTCATAGGTGCTCTGCAGAGATGAAGCTTGTACCAATTCTCACACAGAGAAGGTGGCAGAGAGTGGGGGGGGTCATTTCAGAGGCAGTTGCCCGTGAAATCACACTGAGAATGATGCTGCCCGCAAGGGAAACAGATCATTGGAGGCCGCACAGAAATGACACTTGGTTTTATGCTGTCCTTAGTCGGAGACTCAGGATTTGTGTCGCTTTAATAGCAGTCTCTGCAGCCTTGTGTCAAGTATATGCTGCAACCTATTCACCTGCTAGTGCCATAGACCTGAGGACATTTGAGTATATATCTGCTCCACTTTCCACTGCAGAATCAGGAGAAATAAATGATCATTGCCCTGAGACTCTCTATTTACAGTGAAAAAGCAAAGTGGCCCAAAACAAGCGTTACTCACAAAGTCCAGGTTATTATAAATACTATAGAATAATTTCCTAGTCACATCTGTTCTTGGGAAAGCTGGCTGATAATTAACATTAGAAATGGATGCGCTATTTATGCCTTGATAACAGGCAGGTTAGACATTCTGGAGATTGGAGAGTGTTTATTTAAATAATTGACATTTTTGTTTTCCTGTGTGTTTTTTTCACAATTTTATTCCAGCAATGGAATATGGCAAAAACTATTGCAATGGAACTATTGCAAAAGCTTGGACTCAGCCAGATGTGTTTTTTGTCTCCCCAAGGCTGACACTAGCCCCCTCTCACAATTACCCCAGCACTGAATGCACCAAGGGTACAGAGAAGAGTACAGAATCGAAGTCTCTAACGTGATGATCTGCTTTGGGGCCAGGTGCGGGCTGGTATTTTTAGGGCACATCAACACAACGAGTAGTTTTCAACGAGTATTTCATATGTATTTTAGGTAGTTTATTTCCGACACATTCTGACGGATTTACAGTCAGAAATTTTTGTAGGCTGTTTTGGACGCAGATCTACACGTGGAATACTATGGAAGAATGAACATGTTCTAAGTTTTTATTACTCTTAAAAATAGGGAGAAAATATGTAGTAGACTACAATGCCTATTTTCTATTGAGATCAATTGGGATGATATTACTTTTGGTTTTAGATGAGCATTTCAAGTCAGAATCTTGTTGTGTAGAGAAACCCTTGGGATGCAAACAGAGAAATATCCATGGACCTTCCCATCCTGATAGTATCAGCTTGTAGCTGTTGGTTTTACATTGGCTGGTTCTGAAAAAATTAGTTGGACACCATATAATTTTTTTTACTTTTTAGATGTTTAATAAATAATGACGACGGGTTGTTTCCCCAATTATTTTTATACAAGCCAAGGTAAAACCAGCAGCTGCAGGCTGATGCTATCAGGATGGGAAGGTCCATAGATATTGGTCCCATCCCACCCTAAAAAACAGCCGTCAGCTGACCCAGAAACAGATCTTCATATTAGATGGTGAAATTTTGATGGTAACCAAGCTCTTACCAGCACCCCTGGTGCATTGAGTACTGGTTAATAGTGAGAGAGTGTTAGTGTCAGTCTTGGGGAGAGGTTTTTGTCAAACAACTCCATTACTAACACTTGAATAAAATGGTGAACAAAACACACAGAAAAAAACTGCAACAACAAAAAACTCTTTAAATAAACCCTCCCCAACATCCTCCCTCTTTAACGATTTTATTAAAGAAATTTATTTAACACTTGTCCTACACAGTCCAATAAATATGACGTAGTCCAACAAGACTGACATAGTCCAATGGGTTTGTTGTAGTACAAAGAGAAAACCTGTAAAAAAACACTGCACACCTACAGGCTGAAGAGGCTATTCAGTGTCCAAGACATTTGGGTGGTGCTACATCCCCCTCAGCAGTCACTTAGATTTCCTCCATACTCAATAACCTAACATCCATGACAGACGTGTAATGCTTTGTGGGATTTTCTTGGACTTTCAGGGGGAGTTGGCAAGCATGCTTTTATTGTATGCATCATAATGTAACTGATGAGGACTTGCAGTACGGTTTGTACATGCTGCTTATGGGCATATGGGTGAGGCTGGGCCTCTTATAGGTGGTTCAGCCTGCACTAAAGGTGGTGTGTCGCCTATCTGGTACTGTTTTGTATTAATAAAATCTAATTTAAAAAAAAATAACTGCAATTGCAATTTTATTGTATGGTTATATTGTATTTATTGTATGTACACCCTTTGATTTGTTTAATAAAAAAATTATCTGATTAAAAAAAAGTGGCGTGTCACCGAAAAAGGGCAGTGATTATGTAAATCCTCCCTAAATGACAATATAAAAGTTAACAAACACGATTCTAAAGAAGTAAGGATAGATGGACACGGATATGCCTGCAAAATCAGGATTATTTGAGGTCTGTAACCGTGGAGACTAATTGGAGTATGAAACACAAAACAGGAGATTTTTAATCAAGACTATTTGCAAAGCTGCTTCATTTTGTTCATTTATTGTTTGATAAAACAGGGATAACCTGCCTAGAAAGCTTATTTTCTGACACTGTTTTCAAACACTAATATAATGGGGTTCTTGGTGCTGCGGTCATCTCCTGTTCCCTACACAGCATCGAGCTGTGCATTTACTTGCCAGGCATTTCTCAATCTGGCACTTTGCAGCACTGTGTTATGGTCACAAAATTGAAGAGGCCATATGATATAACAGCCTGCATATACTGTACTGACAGTCTCCATATATGAATATTACACAGGTGGAAATTAGATCTCTTCCTGTCTCCAGTGTCTTCAATATCATCTTCTTTATGAAATTTCTGATGAGAATTTCAAGTACAATTTTTTTTTTTACTTTTCTTTATCTGCGAAGAAACGTGTACAACAGCTGAAATTAATTAACAGGAAACATTCAGGAGAAAGGAATAAGGAAATGATTCGGTTTTCCAGCCTGTGTAGCTGTAAGTCCCAGCATAACCTAGAAACTAAGCACCAGATATTGCAAACCAATATGAGCAGATATAAGCTTAGAGCATTTCTTCCCCAACCTCAATTCCATACAAGAAAGAGCCCTGGGGAATGTTCATTAAAGTGGTGTTCTCATTATGCAGTTTTACAGATCCTGCTCTTCACAGCCAGCATCAGGCTCCCACTAACTGATTAGGCTATGGGAAGTTCTACAGCAGTAACTGACATTTTAGCTCTGTTTTCCTAGCCCTGTTAGAGGGAAGTGATGATCAGTATCCTGCCTCAGAACTCCCAGGCCTTTTGTCCCGAACGTTCAGATGCAAGTCCCGGGGATCAAGGGCAAATGCAGCTTAATTAACTGTTTGTCCACCTATCTACCTAACTGGGGCCCACCTACCACCTACATAACTGGGATCTGCCAACCTACCTGCAACCTACTTATCTACCTGGAGCCTTTATATTTACCTAACTGTGCCCTATCTACTGCCTACCTACCTACCTGGGGCCTACCTAACTACCTACCTGGGGCCTATTTACCTACCTAACTGTGGCCTACCTACCAACCTACCTAGGGCGTACCTACGGCTTACCAACTGACCTACCTAGAGGCCTACCTATCTACCTGCCTACCTAGAGTCTATCAATCTAACTACAATGGGCCTACCTACCAACCTGCCTAGGGCCTACCTACTTATTAAGGGTCTACCAACTTATCGAACGGGGGTTCTGCCTACCTAAATGGGGCCTATCTACCTGAGACCTTACCTATTTACCGATCTACCCATGGCCTTGCCTCATTACCTGGGACCTACATACCTGGGGCCTACCAACCTCCCTACCTGGGGCCTACCTACCTACTTGGAGCCGAACTACCTAAGGCTTACTTACTTACCTACCTAGGGTATACCCATCAACCTGTCTGGGGCCTATCTACCTACCTAGGGCCTACCAACTTAGCTAATGGGGGTCTACATACCTAAGTGTGGTCTTGCCCTCTTACCTATTTACCTAGGGCCTTGCCTACCTACCTGAAGACCCTACCTACCTACTTGGAACCCTGTTTGACTACCTATCTACCTGGGAGCTCTATCTGGCAACCTACATGGGGCCTTGCTTTCTGGCTTTTTCCGCAGTCATGCCTACCTACCTGGGGCCTTGACAACCTATCTGAAGCCTTTTCTATATATATACCTGGGGCCTTATCTACTGTTGGCCGTACCTATCGGAGTCTTACCACGTAATGAGTGGAATATCTACCTAGATACTGAGTGGGGGTGTTTTGTACAGAGGTGGAGGACAATGAGGGAGGTACTGGAAGAAGGGAGAAAATATTTATGTGCAAATTCTGCAGGCATGAGTGATGGCTGGGAGAAGTCACCATGGCGGTCTGGACCGGGTGCAGAAGAAAAGAGAAAATGAACGACTCAGAGAAGATGTCTCCTGTAAATCCTTGGATGTAACTGCACTATAATCACTTATAGGTCTGCAGAGCCTGTGTACACTGGTAATTACCACTATATGGTCACTGTATGTGTAACGGTCCCGGTTGTAGAAGTGGATCCACTGGACCACCGCAAGCGATGGTGTAAGCCCCGCCAGGGAGCGGAGTCTAAGTAGGTCCCGGTTTTCACCAGAGCCCGCCGCAAAGCGGAATGGACTTGCTGCGGCGGGAGTCTACCAGGTCGCTACCCCTGACAAGACTTGCTTGCGGTGGCAGCCGAGGTATAGCGTGGTACAGAATCGTAAGGCAGGCTCGTAGGCGGGGTCAGGCAGAAGGTCAGGACAGGCGGCAGAGGTTCGTGGTCGAGGACAGGCAGGACGGTCAGGGCAGGCGGCAGAGGTTCGTGGTCAGGAGACAGAGGCGACACCCGGGCAGCGGTGGCACTCGCCCAAGTAGCGGTGGCACCGACAGAGCTGCGATGGCGCATGCACCCCGAGTTGCGGGCTGCGGCGCCGTTCGCAACAGTAACCCCCCCCCCCCCCCCTTAGCCCTCCCCTTCTTCCTGGCCTGGAGGAATTTCTGCACCAACTCACGGTCTAGGATGTTGTCCTCCGGCTCCCATGATCTTTTTTCAGGCCCAAACCACTTCCAGTTGAGAAGGAAATGCTGCTTTCCCCTGATGGTCTTCATATCCAGGATTTCTTTTATAGCGAAGATGTTGGTGGACTCCGCTTCGTAAGACGGAGGCGCAATCCCCTGGGAAAAGCGGTTCAGGACCACAGGTTTCAACAAGGAGACATGGAAGGAGTTGGGAATACGCATGGTGGGTGGGAGCCGGAGTTTATAGGCAGCCGGGTTGATGCGACTGAGTGCTTCAAATGGTCCTACATAACGGGGTCCCAGTTTGTAAGTAGGGACCTTGAGCCAGATATATCTGGCCGAAAGCCACACCTTGTCGCCAGGGGAAAAAACTGGGGCGGGGGGTCTTCTATTTTTGTCCGCTTGGACCTTCATGCGTGCGGACGCATGCTGCAGAGACTGGCGCGTCTGATTCCAAATGGTCAGCATATCTCGGGCCAAAGTATCCGCTGCCGGCACCTCAGACGGAGAAGACAATGGTAATGGAGGGCGGGGATGCTGGCCATACACAATGAAAAACGGAAAGGTACCAGTGGATTCCGAATCCAGGGAGTTATATGAAAACTCTGCCCAAGGAAGTAAACTGGCCCAGTCATCCTGTCGAGCCAAGACAAAGTGCCGCAAATAGCCCCCCAGGATCTGATTGATTCTCTCCACTTGTCCGTTCGTCTGCGGGTGGTAGGCCGAGGAGAAATCCAGGTTCACCTGCAACCGAGAGCAGAGAGCCCGCCAGAACCTCGACACGAATTGGACCCCCCGATCCGAGACAATATGCTGGGGAAGTCCGTGTAGACGGAAGATGTGGAGAAAAAACTGGCTGGCCAACTGGGGAGCAGATGGTAGACAAGGCAAAGGGATAAAATGCGCCATCTTCAAAAAACGGTCCGCCACCACCTCGATGACCATATTGCCCGAGGAGGGAGGAAGATCCGTGATGAAGTCCATCGCCACATGAGACCAAGGGGTCCTGGGGATGGGCAGAGGCTGGAGCAAACCCGCGGGTTTGTGGCGAGGGGTCTTGTTTACGAGCACAAGTAACGCAGGACTTCATGAATTCCTTGACGTCCCTCACAAGCTCCAGCCACCAGTAAAAACTGGAGATTAGGAGGAACAATTTGCGTGCGGCCACTAGAGAACAGTGTCCCCATTTCAAAATTCTCCTGCGAAGCGCAGGACGGACGTAAGTCTTCCCTGGAGGCACCTTTGAAGATCCACCAGCGCCGCAGAGATCAAGCGTTCGGGGGAAATTATATGCTGGGGCACGACCTCCTCCCCCAACAAATTGGATACATGGGAGAGCGCATCGGCCCTGACGTTCTTCTCTGCCGGTCGAAAATGTATCTGGAAGTCGAAGCGCGAGAAGAAGAGGAACCACCTGGCTTGACGTGGATTGAGGCTTTGGGCCGATTGGAGGTACTGAAGATTTTTATGGTCAGAGTAAATGGTGATGGGATACCGAGCTCCCTCCAGGAGATAACGCCATTCCCCTAAGGCCAGCTTGATAGCCAGCAACTCCCGATCCCTGATGGTGTAATTCTTCTCCGCTGGGTAGAAGGTCCTGGAGAAGAAAGCACAGGTGACCATCTTGCCCTTAGGTCCCTTCTGCGTGAGAATTGAGCCTGCCCCGACCGAGGAGGCATCCATCTCCAGAAAGAATGGCTTCTTGGTTTCAGGTCTGGTCAGGACGGGCGCGGAGGCGAATGCTGCCTTAAGCTGAATGAATGCCTTTTCGGCCTCTGGCGGCCACTGCATAGGGTTTGAGCTCTTCTTAGTAAGTGCTATAATAGGCACCACCAATGTAGAGTAGTGCAGCATAAACTGTCGATAGTAATTAGAGAAGCCCAGGAAGCGCTGTATGGCCCGTAGACCCACAGGCCTAGGCCACTGTATAATGGCCGACAGCTTGGCAGGATCCAGCGGTAACCCTCGGTCCGAGATGATGCACCCCAGGAACGGGAGGCTGGTCGGGTGGAAAATACATTTTTCTAATTTGGCATTGAGGTGGGTGGCACGTAGCTCCAACACCAGGCGGACATGAGAGCGATGAGTCTCCAAATCAGCAGAAAATACCAAAATGTCGTCTAGGTAGACCACGACACAGGTATAGAGGAGATCCCGGAATATATCATTTACGAATTCGTGGAAGACTGCTGGGGCGTTGCAGAGACCGAAGGGCATGACGAGGTACTCAAAGTGACCATCCCTTGTGTTAAAAGCAGTCTTCCACTCATCCCCCTCTCGGAAGCGGATGAGGTTGTAGGCCCCTCGCAGGTCAAATTTGGAAAAAATCTTTGCTCCATGAAGCCGGTCAAATAGTTCTGTGATCAATGGCAAGGGATAGCGGTTCTTCACAGTGATTTTATTAAGTCCCCGATAATCGAAACAAGGCTGCAGGGAGCCATCTTTCTTCTGCACAAAGAAAAATCCAGCCCCCGCCGGAGAGGAGGATTTGCGTATGAAGCCCTTCTGGAGGTTTTCCCGAATGTAGGTTGACATGGCTTGGGTTTCGGGCACCGAGAGCGGATAGACCCTGCCCCTGGGAGGACTGGTTCCTGGCAGTAAGTCAATCAGGCAGTCGTAGGGGCGATGAGGTGGAAGGGTCTCGGCCTGCTTCTCATAGAAGACGTCCGCATAATCCCGGTATTCCGTGTGCAGACCTGGCAGAGGCCTGGGGGACGGTTGGGAAGAAGTGGAGCGCACCAGGCGTGGTGCCATCAGGCAAAGGTTCCGGCAGTCTGGACTCCAGCGCACGACCTCGCCTGTCTTCCAATTGAGCATAGGGGCATGGAGCTGCAGCCATGAAAGCCCCAACAGGATCGCTGAGGAAGATCGGGACAGCACATAGAAGGAGATCTTCTCCTTGTGCAAGACGCCCACGTGGAGGGTCACCAGCTTGGTCCTGTAGCGAATGGCGTCTCCAAGGAGCTCCCCTGTGACCGAGGATATCACCAACGGCTTCTCCAGTCTAACCACTGGAAGCTGATACCGGGACACTAGGGCAGCATGGATGAATTTCCCGGCGGAACCGGAGTCCAGGAAAGCAGGAGCCTGGAATACAAGTTCTGAGTCAGTTTTGATCTCCATCGGCATAGTAAGGCGTGGAGAGGATGAGTTCTCACCTAGGGATGCCTCCCCAACATGGCCTAGGTGCGGGCGTTTCCCGGACGTTGGGGACAGCTCCTCCGAAAATGATTCGGGCTGGCGCAGTACAGGCACAGCTTTTCAGCATGCCGACGGGATAACTCCTGTTCAGAAATGTGGGCCTGATCCACCTGCATGGGCTCTTCTCCAGACGGTAAAGGAAGCGGCAGTGAAGGCCTCTGGAACCGGAGCCAGGCGTGGCAGACGGCGGGGTCGCGGCAGGTCACGATCTTGGCGAAGCTCTTCTTGCCTCTCAGCGAAGCGCACGTCTATGCAGGTGGCCAGGTGGATTAATTAGCTTAAGGAGGACGGCAAATCTCTTGCTGCAAGGGCGTCCTTAACCCTGCTGGAAAGGCATTTCTTAAAGGTGGCGCACAGGGCGGCGTCATTCCAGGACAGCTGATGCCAGGGTGCGAAACTGTACCGCATAATCTCCGACCGAGGATTCGCCCTGGTGCAGGTTCAAAAGTGCCGTCTCCGCAGAAGATGCCCGCGCTGGCTCCTCGAAGACACTGCGGAATTCTGAGAGGAAGGCATGCAGGTCCGCAGTCACCGGATCGCCCAAGCCAGGGCCTTCCCGGACAACATGCTGACCACAAACGCCACCGTGGAACATTCAGACAGGAATTGGTCCCCCATTAGCTTGATATGCATGGTGCACTGGGTGAGGAATCCCCTGCAGAGCTTGGGGTTGCCGTCAAATTTGGCGGGCAGCGACAAATGGAGCTTGGGTCCCAACGGAGTCAGTGGCGTCGCCGGAGTGGAAGCGGCCACGGGAGGAGGTGGAGGCTGCTGCTGGGCAGTGACGAGCTGCTGCATTATGGTGGTCAGTTGATCCAGCTGTTGCACCTGCTGGGCCAGTTGCTGAGACTGTTGGGCAACCACGCGAGAGAGGTCCGCCACATTGGGCAACGGTACCTTGGCGGGATCCATGGCCGGATCTTACTGTAACGGTTCCAGTCGTAGAAGTGGATCCACTGGACTACCGCAAGCGATGGTGTAAGCCACGCCAGGGAGCGGAGTCTAAGTAGGTCCCGGTTTTCACCAGAGCCCGCCGCAACGCGGAATGGACTTGCTGCGGCGGGAGTCTACCAGGTCGCTCCCCCTGACAAGACTTGCTTGCGGTGGCAGCCGAGGTATAGCGTGGTACAGAATCGTAAGGCAGGCTCGTAGTCGGGGACAGGCAGGAGGTCAGGACAGGCTGCAGAGGTTCGTTGTCAGGAGACGGAGGCAAACGGTACGGTACACGGAGGATCAGAACAAGACTTCAGGAAACGCTTTGTCTATAGGCAAAGGCACTAAAGATCCGGCAGGGAGTGGGTGGAAGCGCCCAGGTAATATAGAGGAAGCGCCCAGTAATTAGCCAATTACCGGTGCGCTGGCCCTTTAAATTTCATAGAGCCGGCGCGCGCGCGCCCTAAAGCACAGGGACGCGTGCGCCGAGCAGCAGGAGACTGCTGAGAGACTGGAGCGCGGCCGGGTGAGTATCGGCGCAGGGGGACGGGCTGCGGCGCCGTTCGCAACAGTATGTCAGTAATATACAGTCTGCAGAGCCTGTGTACACTGGTAATTACCACTATATGGTCACTGTATAGTGGTAATATTCAGTCTGCAGAGCCTGTGTACAACTGCTATCTATAGTACCACTATATGTTCACTGTATGGAGGTAATAGTGATCTTTGTAAATTGATCTTTATTCAGTAATAGTATAGTGGTACAATTCAGTCACTATGTAACTTGTGGTCTTGTTCTAGCGGTATAATCAGATCCTTATGTAGTAATGTTAATGGTTGTTCTTTGGTAGGTAGCAGTATGATGGTGATATGTATGGTGAGGTATTTGCTCTTTGTATTATCTAGTAACTGCATGACTATTATTAACGGGTAATGGTAAATGTCCATAGTCAGAAGAGGGTCTGGCGGGGAATGGGCCCATCCAAAAGTTTGCTATGTGGCCCAAGTAACCTAGGGAAGCTTGTGTACACTTCTCTAGCTCTGAAAGGAATAAAAATCAGAACAACAGTATATTTGATAATGGTCTTTATTTGCCTTTGCCAACATGTTAAAGCTAATATATATGGTAAGAATACCCATTTAAGCTGGCTATGTCAATTAGATACATGTTGGCAAAACCCGTCTATTTCAGCAGAAGTGGGCAACCATCTAAAGTGTATAGTGGTCTGCTGACTCTCCCCTGACATGTCAGGGAAATAAGCATGGGTAGTTAAAATCCAACTCCTTTTGTTCACAGGAAGATAAGCCGCTGCCAGAATCTTTACCAAATGCCCATATGGCCCCTCTAAAACCTCATTCTCATCACATTTTTTATTTAATGTATATGTTAAACAAATATGTCTTTAAACTAACTACTGGTTTATTACCATCCCTGCCTTCTTGATCACTGTGTATACGGCACTCAACAAGCGCTATTTACACAGACAGGCAGGATGCCTGTTGACTTCCTGCTCCCGTCATCGGGGACCAAATGTCCTCCGGGGCTTGGTAACTGCCTGAGCTACTGTGTCTTATGACACTCAGATCAGTTCTGCAATCAGTGCAGGGGATGTATTTCCCCTGGATTTCCCCTGTAACTGGAGCTAATATATCAACCCCATTTACAGAGGAAATCATAAAAAAATTGATGTAAAAATGCCCCCCAAAGGTCTTTTTCTGACTTTAAAGGGGGGCACAATATGTAACATAAAATAATAAAAAACACACAAAATAATATTTTATTGAATACTAACACCCCAAACTGCAACATTTAGCCGGATGATTCTAAAACTTTAAATCACCTATGTGTGAATGTCCGTGATGGAAAAGAGCATTTTAGCATGACTTTTGCTGTTAAAAAAAAAAATAAACAAATGAAAAACTTTTTTTAACCATTTTTCCCTCATATTAAGAAAGAAAAAAACTAATGTAAAAATCACATAAAAATACCATAATGTATGCAAATACAAAGCTTTATGTTTGTATACATTTTCCATTGACTCATGTTTAAAAACTGTATCAAAAAAGTTAAAAAAATCTATGCTTTTTCATCCTTCACAAAAAAAACAAAATGCACTTTCGAACAACGTTTACTCCATCGTCTATGGATCTGGCGTGCTATACATTTGACTACTTTTATACGCTTGGTGAATGGCAAGAACGTCATGTGAATGGGGCCTTACACACAAATAGCTAGATTTGTAGGCACAGCACTGGCTTCCTGCTACCAAATGTGACCATTGTTATCATGTCACCAGCACTATATAATCCTTTTTTATAAGACATGGTGATTGGCGAGGCGTACCTCTGCTACTATCATGTGGAACTTTATTGAACAGCATCTATTAAGATCAGTATATCACCCACAGTGGGTTGCAAAAGCATTCATACCCCTTGAACTGTTACTCATTTTTAACCCCTTACCGTTAGAGCTAGTTTTGGCCTTCCTGACAGAGACCCGTTTTTTAAATGTGTTACTTTATGTGCAAATAACTTTTTGACACTTTTACCTATCCATGTGATTCAGAGGTTGTTTTCGCGTGACACATTGTGCTTTAAGTTAGTAAGAAATTTTCACAAACAAGTAGTGAAACCAGCTCACCTGTTTAATTACAACAACGGTGGATGCCCGGACAGGCAACAGCAAATTGCTCAGGTAAGCTCCAATGAAGGAATAGAACAAATATCCAGCGTCCAGTCGTGTTGACATAGAAAAAATGGTTCCAAAACTTTATTCCTTGTATTAAAAATGTTTACATGGTTTCACCATACATCAAAACAGCCAACGCGTTTCGGAAAACATCCTTAGTCATGGCATGATATAGACTAATACTGAAAGCATATAAATAGAGTTACTAACCGGTCATGTGACCAATCACGTGATTAAAGGGGTTTTGCCAGGACGTGAGTTACTTACCTCCTTATCAGCACGGGAGTAGAATATAAACAACTCATGGTGAGCCATGAACGCTGCCGGAGTGAGACGGTGGGGGTGAGCAGAGAGTGAGGAATAAGGGAGCGTCTCAAAACCTAACTCAAATAATAGCTTTACAACAGTTGATTCTCTATACAGCAAGACACAGGCTCATGCACTGCACTTTCTCCCCACCCCCTTGAAGCTCATTCATATTCCCTGACATCAGATTAGAAGTGTTTAAGGCAAGCTTTCAGGTAACTAAGAGGGATTGAGAAATGCTGTAGCAGTCAGAGTCTTTTTTTAATCACATATATTTAGAAACGTGATTAAATACCCATTTTGGAAGATCCCACGTCAACATTACATCGAGGCAAAACCCCTTTAACAACGCTTCACAATACACACAAAACACAATATAAAACATACAAATATAGTATAAAATAAAAACAAGATAGATGTATGAAACCTTAATGGTGGCACATGAGGTCATGCCTTTTATTGCGACCCTCTGGGGATCTTGTTCCCATGCTATAGATCCACCATGCTTCCCTAGCTAGAAGCTTTCTGCTATCATCTCCTCCCCTCAGAGGTCTATTAACCCGTTCAATGCCTGCAAATTTGAAATGTTTTGTATCACCATGATGAATCTCTGCGAAATGCTTCGATGCCATTGAGATGCCCACACTAAGTGGTTTCTGTGCATCAGAAAGATGCCTACGGATGCGGACCTTGAGGGCATTTGAAGTACAACCCACATACTGAAGTCCGCATTCTTGGCAAGATATGACGTAAACCACAAAACGTGTATTGCAGTTTATAAACGTATTCACATTGAAAACTTTTTTATTTGAGAAAGAAACAATTTTATCTGTGGTTTCTATGTAGTTATATGCAATACAATGAGTATTTCCACATTTGAACACACCTTTTGTAGATAACCAATTGGTATTATTTTTACTTTTCGAAAGATAGAGACTAGGAGATAGAAAGGATCCTAAAGACTGTCCTCTCTTAGGTACGAATCTAACCAAATTTTCAACACTCTGCTCACCTACGCCATGTTGCAGATCTAAAAGGGGGGGTATTTTTTTACTATATCACAAATACTCTTAAACTGCGGGCTAAAGAGAGTAGTCTCTATCTTTCGAAAAGCACATATCCCACCACTAGGGGAACAATTAGACTGCACATTAAATTGATACCTGTTCACACCAGTACGCAGAAAAGCCACAGTATAATACATGGGGAGATTGCACAAATTCAAAAATACCGATAATACAACCACCTACACACCTTCAATGTAAGAAGGGGGTGGTTGCTTGTATTATAATTGCAGAAAGATAGGACGAGACAGAAGGGTGCCATTAACACAGATAAGTGTAGTGCACCATGCTGGCTTACAGCCTATTACGCCACTACTATTCGATAGGGCAGGCTGCCCCGCACTTTTGGGTGTCCAACACAAAAATACAGACCCCCACTCCTCCCCCCCCCCCGCTTCCTAGTACAATTATAATACCAGCAACCACCCCCTTCATATATTGAAGGTGTGTGAGTGGTTGCCTTATCGTTATTTTTGCATTTGTGCAATCTCCCCATGTATTATACTGTGGTTTCTCTGTGTACTGGTATGAACAGGTATCAATTTAATGTGCTGTCTAAGGATATGTTCACATGGCTCATTTTCAGGCGTAATTGCGGGTGTATTTCACCGCGTATTGCGCTTAATACACAGTGAGATGCGTGCCACAATTACGGTAATCCATAGCTCTCATAGAGAGCTATCGATTACACCTCGTCCCCCCGTATGTACAATACGATTGTACTGTACACGCGGGAAGATAAGTGACGTCAATTAGTCGCGCCGATTATGCGCCACGAGTAATGCATGTCAATGGGGCCAGCGGGGCTCGTTTGCAATCCCGCAAGATCCCCAGGACGTACCCATACTTTCATTTGCGGGAACGCACCTCCCACTAGGACGTATGGGTACGTCTAATGTCGGGAAGGGGTTAAACATTGCAGCCACAAACTTAAATGTATCTTATTGATATTTTATGTGATAGAGGAACACAAAGTAGCAAGTATTTGTGAAGTGTAAAGAAAATGACGTGCTTTTCCAAATTCTTTGCAAATTAAGAAAACTGAAAAGTGTGACATATGTATTCAGTCCCTTGTACTCTAAGGGCATGTTCACACGGCGGGTTTGGCCGTGGGTTTCGGGCAAAACCTTGTCCAAATCGCGCCCCAAACGCCCCAAGTTCATTACATGGTTTCCTATGGGAAACCACGTTGCGATTCACACGGCGCGTGTTTAAGAAGTCTCCTGTCAATTCTTACAGCAAGTCTTCGGCGCGGTGTCCGCGCGGTGTCGCCATGGGTTTCGCCGTGCTTTTTGCCGCAGTTGGTACGCGAGTTTGGGCGTGGGTTTTGTCCTGCCTATTAATTTGTATGGGTGAAAACCTTGCCGCAAACTGCACCCAAAACCACGCCCCAACCGCGCCGATAAACCTCGTCGGGAGACGCGAGTTTGAGGCAAGGTTTGGACTCGGTTTTGGCCGCGGCAACCGCGCTGCAACCCGCGGTCAAATCCGCCGTGTGAACATGCCCTAATACCCCTATACAGAATCCAGTGTGACCAATTGCCTTTAGAAGTCACCTAATTAGTAAATAGAGTACATCTGTATGTAATTTAATCTCAGTGTAGTTACAGTTGTTATGTGAAGGCCTCAGAGGTTTGTTAGAGAACATTAGGGCATGTTCCCATGGCGCGGGTTTTTCAAAACCGAAAACCGTCTGCAAACCGGCTGGCTAATCGCGGAGAAAAGCCGTCCCCCTGTGGCCTTGTCCATGGCCTGAAAACAGTACAAATACCGTCGGATAAACCGACCGGGATTTGTCCTGTGCTGTGGGGACGCAGCCTTAGGCTAGGTTCACACGGCTTAACTGCAGGACGTAATTACGTCCCGCAATTACGCAGTGTGGGCGGGGCGGGAGCGGGGGAGGGAACGGGGGCCGGCACTTCGCCGGCCCATAGACAATCATTGCGAGCGGCGCGTAAACGCCGCTAGAAAGTGACATGTCAATTATCTCCCCGCCCGTCGGATTCGCCGAGCAGGGAGAGGAGACGTAATCCATAGTTCTCTATGAGAACTGTGGATTACCGTAATGAATGGGCCGTTTTCAGCCCGTAATTTGCGCACTTCGGCGCGTAATTACGGACTGAAATACGGCCCATTTTAAGCCCTGTGAACATAGCCTTAGTGAACATGAAAACCAAGGAACACACCAGACAGCTCAGAGATAAAGCTGTGGCAAAGTGTATTGCAGGATTAGGTTTTAAACAAATAGTGCAAGCTCTGAAAAGCTCACAGAACATTGTTCAATCCATCATCTGTAAATGGAAGGAGTATGGCACAACTGCTAACCTACTAAGACATGTGTCCATCTAAACAGACAGCCCAGACAAGGAGAGCACTAATTAGAAAAGCAGCCAAGAGTCCCAAGGTCACTCTGCAGCAGATGCAGAGATCCAAGAGCTCAGGTGGGACAACTATTACTCATGTACTTCACAAATCTGGCCTTTATGGAAAAGTGTCAAGAAGAAAGCCATAAGAAGTCCTGTTTACAGTTTACAAGAAGTAGGGAACACAGAAAGCATGTGGAGATGGTGCTTTGGTCAGATGAGACCAAAATTTTACTTTTTGGCCTAAATGCCAAACACATAGGGCCACATGTATGAAAATTAGTGAGTTTTAGACAAAAAAACATTTCATACATGTGGCCCTATGTGTGGAGGTAAAAGAAACACTACACATCACTCTGAACACACCATCCCCACTGTCAGTCTGAGACTGGGGTGCCTAGGGTCCACAGGTGGAGTTGACTCTAGGTGCCCACCAGTCGAGATGTTTCTTTGCCCACCAGTGGAGTTAATTTTAGGGGCCCACCCCACAGCTACTGTCAATGACTGTACATGCCTCCTATGCTCTGCCTCTTGCCTTTTGCCTCTCTTTTTCTGCTTTTTTGCCTTTTCTGAGGATATATACAGTATAATGTTAAAAAAACACTCCACTTTGCCATTCTTAGGGGCCCTCCAGGGGTTTCCCCTATTCCCCTGTGGGCCAGTCCGAGCCTGCCCACTGTGAAGCGTGGTGGGGGCAGCATGATCCTGTGGAGAGGCTTTGCCTCAGCAGGGACTGGGAAGCTGCTCAGAGATAATGGGTAGATGGATGGATCTAAATACAGGGCAATTCTAGAGAAAAACCTGTTAGAAGCTGTAAAAGACTAGATATTGACTGGGGTTATCTTAATCTATACAGCAGAACTAGAGTTGTCTTATCCATACACCTGGCAATAATAAAGAAAAGGCCCTGAAGGTGTCCGCCACCTATTGTTCCTCTAAGCCTGCGTCACTGCATAGGTTTTGTAATTAAAGGGGTGTTCCCACGAAGCAAAGTCTTGTGGCACAGTCGGCTCTTAGCTAGCTGCGAGCCGACCGTGCATGAGAATGAGGAGGGTGATATTGGGTGAATCCTTCTCAATTAACTTCTATGGGAGTTCTGAATATAGCGTGTGCGCTCAGCTATTTGGGAGTTCCCATATAAATGAATGAGGAGGATGGATGCGAGTGCTGTCCTCCTTTTTCTCATGCATGATCAGCCTGCAGGTAGCTAAGAGCCGACCGTGCCACTAGATTTTGTTTCATGGGAACACTTCTGCACCTCGTCTGACAAAAAGGGTGTGGGCATGGTGAAGGAGACGCGTTTTCACATAAAAGGGGCGTGGCTTATCATGCAACGGCGTGCACCAAAAATTCACCAAAATGTGGGTGTTGTTAGTGTCATAAAAGTAGAAAGTTAGACTAGACAGTTCTAACATGCACCAGACTTATGAACACTATGATATATGTGGCACAATGTAAGACTGTCTAGTCTAACTTAAAACTAACTTACAGTTAGACACTACTGATAAATCAAATGTATTATTACAGGGTCACATTTATCAGGGCAGTTACGCCAGAATTCTGACACAATTTGCACAAAAATAATGTTGTCCATGCTTTACACATGAAATTTTGCATTTAAATGCCAATTTAATGCGCATAATCATAGCCTAGACCTAGAATGTGCTTGATTTATCAACCTGCTCTACAGCGGGTCATAAATCAGGTGCATTCTAGTGCTAGTACGACATTTCTGGCTCAGGTATACCACTTTGAAAGAGGTTTACCTGTTCCAGCAGCAATGCGCCTAGAAATGCAGTTGGGAAGCTATAAATCTATATCATTGTATGGTTCTAGTGCACCCCCTGAAGTCAGGCGCATTATAAAGTGCCGCGGGCGCTCCGTAATGCGCCTGATAATGGCATGCTGACCATTTAAAAATGTATAATACAAAACGTGGTTAGGATCAGCACTGAAGTCCCATTAGAATGTAGGTAAGGAGGTGATGCAACAGACCATCCAAAGCGGGAAAGCCAAACCCCGGCTGTAAAAAACCCCGGGAAAAAAAAGTAGTTTTGGAGTCAGCAAAAAAAAACTCCTTTTTTTAGAATCAAATAATGAGCTACTTTTCGGCTCCAAAAAACGATGAACCCTTTTTTCAAGCTAAATCAAAAAGTGTCAAAGTGCCTCAATATATAGTAAATCCATGTCATCACATTAAACAACCAATCACAAAATAGAGGCTCATAAGCCAACCCATCATTTTTTCTACATAATTATGTGACAAAAAAAAACTATAAGACTGAAACAGCGGGCCCCATAGCGGTATGATATAACTTACAGGTTTTCGGCGTTCCCCCAATGTTACTGGCCCCTGTACAAAATTTTTTCCAGGCGCCGCATCGAACTCGGGTTTCTCAAACGTACTGGCATGCCCAAACCGGCGCGCATTTTGTTAGGATCAAGCCTCACGCATCATTGGATGTCTATTCCCATCCCCGGGCAAAACAGGAAGATTGTATCCAAATTGGGAATGAAAAACATTTAGGGGGCTGCTTAAAGAGATAAACGGGAACCCATAAGGAGCTACTAATGACAATGGCAATATAGATGTCATCACTACCAAATATGGAACGCCATCACGTTTATGTGACAGCGTTCCCAAATGGAGGAGCACTATTCCATCAAAACACAAAAAGTGTGAACTGGTGGAAAAAAGCGCAGCATCCAAAATCCTGTAGGCCCCCAAAAGGGGTTTCCATCAAATATTGCTAGCCACATCAACTGACATAAAAAAAGAGGCTATCCCTTTGAATCCTATACACCTCATCATAAAAGGTTTTTATTAAGCTCAGGGGACGATGCCCTGTTTTTTTTGGCCCCCGCTTATTTTGTCTTCCCCCCTATAGGATAAAAACGTGAATCAAAAAATCGTGATGTGATATACGTGTTTAAATGTTAAAAACAAAATTACTTAGTTATTTGAACAAAAGGCACAGTATATACCTAAATCGAAGAATAGTCAAAATTCTAGCTGTTTGATTAATTCCAGATTAAGTCCAGAGGGATGGAGAGCATTAAATTTTAAAAAAAATTTGTAATTCTTTCCAAAAGAGCAATTTTCCCCGGTCCCCCCCCCGTTTAAGTGGGGGAACATGATCAATGATCCTAAACTAAAAATGAAGATAAATGTTTATGTTCAATAAAAGTGACGAGCAACAAATTAAGTCAGCTTTTTTTACAAGTAAAAAGTGTTTTGTTTTTAATTTTCCCCCCTTACTTCCCCGGGGTTGTTTCACCAATATTATTTTGCTGCAAGGGCATGTAATCTATATAGGAATAAGGACGTGGGCATTTTAAACCTCCCCCCGTTTTTTAATGGGTTTCCTGATTGGGGTGATAAAAAATATAACCTTTAATCAATTTTTACAATTCTAATTTAACATGGGGGGGCCCCCATCTTGGGGGGGGTCGGTTTTTGGGGTTGTTTTTGTTAAACGTTTTTTTGTTTTTTTTTTTCCTCTGGGTTTAAAATTTAAAATTTAAAAATTTTAAAAAAAAATTTTCCCCCAAAACTCTTGCTATCCCACCCCCGTGAACTTATGTAGAAACAAGGGGGATTCGTTGGTTTTGTTTTTTATATGGGCCTTAACATATTTCTCTTCCCTTCCTTTTTTAAAACGTTTTATGTTCCCCAAAAAATTTTTTTGGGGGGAACCCCTTTGTATAAATTTGTAACACATTTCCCCACCTTCTTTTCTTTTCCCAGAACCTCAAGATATTTTTTTAACCTTTAAAAATTGACTCCAAGGGGGGGGGAAATTTAAATATGCTTTTGGGTGTATTGTTTTTAAAAAGTGGTTTGTTCCCATCCGTTCCTTAATAAAAAAAGATCTGTCTTAAACGCAAATTCCTCACTAGACCTTAGTATCCAAAAACGGTAAAAGTTTTTGATACTACCTTAGTAAATTGCGACCTGGTTTGATGATTAAGGTATTTGATAAAGAGCTCCAAAACCTCCCCGGGGCCCTGTTTTCCCCCAATTTGAAAAAACATATCAATGTAGCGCCACCAACGCAGGATGTGATCCAAAAGCAGAATGGGTTTAAAAGATTTTTTTCCTCCACGTCCATATAGATTTTTGCATAAGTGGGGGGCCACTTGGACCCCCATGCTGTGCCGCGTTTTGCAAAAAAGAAACCTTTTTCCCCAACGAGAAAAAAAATTCCTCGTGGGACAGTTCCAAAAAGGAGAGAATAAAGCGCGAGGGGATCTCAAATCAATCCCCCGCGTCAGCTTTGCGCCCCCGACACTGCAAGAGACCCGGCTGTAGTTCAAATGGAGGTGTAAAAGTGACACCCCAAACAAAGGACACCAGAAAAAATTATCCGGGGGAAAACAATCCCCGTAAATTTTTTAAGAAAATCCACGTTTTCCTTTTTATGGAGGAAGCAGTCCGTGGCAAGGACCTAAAATTTCTATCCCAAGAAAAATTCAAAAAGTTACTAAAAATCGATCCCCGACCCGAAACAATGGGTTCCCGGGGATCAATTAAGGTTTTATGTATTTTGGGGAGTTTAAAAAATAAAAATAGGAAAATGGAGATGCAATTTTGAGAAAATTTCCCCAATTTAACTCAATGTGTTTTTACACATAGCTTTCATAATCCCCCTTTTTTTCCTTAAATTGAAATTTTGGGGGGGGCACGACTTAGTTGGATATATTTCATCTTGATCATTTAGCTGACGGTCAATCTCAAAGTCTATTTTAACCCCATCCATTTTCCACGACTGCTCCCCCCCTTTTAGCTGGTTTAATAACTATCAAAGTTCTCCTAGCCCATTAAGATATCTCCTCTCTGGAGTCAAATTTGTCGTCCCTGTATATCCTGATTTTTTTTGCTTATCCTCTCTTGTTAATTGGATGTATTTCAAAAATATGGTTATCTGTAGGTGAAAAATTCCCTTAGCTCTTAACCCGTCCTTAAATTTGGGTAATACTGCGGATTGTTCACCCTTTATAGCACCCCTTTTTTTATTTGAAAGGAAAACTTTTTAAACGTAAACCTTAAAAAATTTTGCAGATCAATCTCAAATTGAAACCAATGAGGGTTAAGCGGAAATAAACGACGGCCCCTTTTTAAGGACCCCTTTTTTAAATCAGAGAGTGAAAGAAGAAAGTTGAAAAGATTCCCCATTAATCATTTGGGAGGATTGCGCCTGGTTATGGTTTCATCCATGCCCCCTTTTTTCCCCTCTGTAATGTGGTTTCCCCCCCCCCTTTCCCCACTCCTTTTCTTCTCTCCTATTTTGGGCGGCCCCCCCCCCCCCCCCCTATATTGTCTCCCCCTGTCTGATTTTGGATTCTAAAAAATGTCTTATGGATTCTCAGTAGAATCTGTATTCCATTGGTGGGAAAAACCAAATTTAGGGCGACCAAAACCTTTGGAATCTTCTCCTAGGTGGGTAATATTTATTTTGCTGCCTTGCCCAACTGTAGACTTTTCCCCCTTTTGGGGAGTCCTCAATTCCCCATGCCCCTTATCCCTCTTCATTCCTTCAGTTTCAGCTCTATATCTTGTCAATTTTTGTCCCAATTTATCCTTAAATTTATCATACTCATTAGGTGTCATCAAAGATTTTAATTGCATCTCAAAATTTAACACCCCAGCTTTTAAAGGGGGGAGTTCTTTCTGCAAAAACTCAATATTTAATAGGATCATTTCAAAGGCATACTTGTTGTTAATGCTCTCAAATTTGTTGCAAAATTCATCATCATGCAGAAAAAACGTAGGACGCAAATTAGGGCGTAGACCTCTTGGGATCCGTTGGACTCGATAATACTCCTTTAGTGTATTCAAATGCAATTCAGTAGTAATTAACTGTGATTTATGCTTGAAAAAGGCTCATCTGTTTTTTGGAGCCGAAACGTAGCTTCATGTACTTAGGATTCTAATAAAGGAGTTTTTTATGTGACATCCAACTACTATTTTTTCCCCTGGCATTTAAAAATGTAAACGAACAGGTGGTTTATATCGGGCTGAAAAGACGCCAGATATCTGGCGCAGCCCCGTTCATACATGCCGCCCGATGTGTTTTAGACAGTTTATAGACACATCTGCACCTTGTCCAACAAAAGGGTGTGTGGCCTTTGTAAAGTGGGTTGCAACGCCATGTGCAAACATTTTGGCACAGTTAGTTGCATAAAGTATGCCAACTTATAAAGCTAGACTAGACAGTTCTAACATGCGCCAGATTTATCAACACTATGATACATGTGGCGCATTGTAAGACTGTTGAATCTAAATTTACACAGTCAGACATTATTGATAAATCTACCCTACTGTCAAACTCTTAGGGTATGTTCACATGGTGTTTTTGGCGATGCGTCAGACGGATCCAAAACGCATCCAACCCGCATCCAACACGCAGGTGCAGGTTTGGATGTGTTTTGGCTGCAGCAGGATCGCACCCAGTCGTTTTAAATAGGGCGCCTGCTGCGTATTTCGGATAAAGAATTCACATGTCAATTGTTTGAATGGATCTGAAAGACGCATCCGAAAGATGCAAGTAAATATGCATTGGCGATCACTTGTTTCAATGCCGAAGCGTGTTTTACATGGTAAGCAATGTAAAATTACACTGCTACTTGCTAGGTGCGTGTTTGGGTCCGAAAGGCGGATCCAAACATGCATTTAATAACGTATGCACACACGGACAGAACATGCCATGTGAACATACTTTTTGGAAATGAAAAGCCGCAATTGTGGAAATATGATTTTTGTCTCCCCCCCCGTGTAAATTTGCACCATGGGGGGAAATTGACATATGAATTGTTAGCGGCGATTATGTGCCGCTGACAAAGCATGTCTATGGGGCCGGCACCCGGACAACCCCCCCCCCCCCTTGTTCCAAAACACAAAGAGTATTGTGGTGCGTAGTATACTATCACAGACTGCCACCAATATCCCGGTGGCCAGGGACAAAGTCCAAAACAACTAGAAGTCACAGAAAAAGAACTTAAAGACCTTACTCTAAAATATAACCTTTATTTAGATATATTAAAACACTAAATAGTTCTACTCTCCTATAGTCCTACTCACCTATTCTATGCACCTCATGTCATGGTCTCTTTTGAATACTACTTTTTCTAAATCATAAAACGACACCTAGGTGCAAGGGGCGGAGTTTAAACGCCCCAAAAGGGGCGGGCCCCTAAGTCCCAAAACTCACCCCCATTCTCACCTTACTTACATAGAGTCCCAAAAGAAAAATTTTAAAACCTATCTAAACATAAGACCCTAGTAATACAATAACCCCAGGAGCTACAAAAATGTTAAAAACAAAGATACAATTTAATACCCGCTCCCCCAATTTTTA
>JAODAL010042012.1:0-35285 GCA_025379985.1 Phyllomedusa bahiana
CACAAAGCCCTTGACTGACCAAAAGTGAAAAAAACACCTGTCTGAAATGTATACGGAATATAAACGTATTTCTGGCACCTATCAATTCACCTTGGGACTACAAATTGCTTGAATTCAAATTTAACTGCAAAGTAGCTCTAGCAAACAAAGCATGACTGACCAAAAGTGAAAAAAACACTTGTTCTGAAATGTATACGTTAATAAATGGTATTTTTGGCACATATCAATTCACCTGTGGTGACTACAAAATTGCTATATTCAAATTTAAGTGCTAGGTACCTCTATCAACAAAGCTTAACTGACCAAAAGTGAAAAAAAAACACCCTTGTCAGAAATTATATGATAATAAACGGTAATTTTTGGACCTACAATTCACCTGTGGTGACTACAAAATTGCTGTAACAAATTTAACTGCAAAGTAGCTCTATCAACAAGATAGACTGACCAAAGTGAAAAAAACACCTGCCTGAAATGTATACGGATAATAAACGGTATTTTTGGCACCTATCAATTCACCTGTGGTAACTACAAAATTGCTGTATTCAAATTTAAGTGCTAAGTACTTCTGTCAACAAAGCTTGACTGACCAAAAGTGAAAAAAACACCTGTCTGAAATGTATATGGATAATAAACGGTATTTTTAGCACTTATCAATTCACCTGTGGTGACCCCAAAATTGCTGTATTCAAATTTAATTGCTAGGTACCTCTATCAACAAAGCTTGACTGACCAAAAGTGAAAAAAAACACCTGTCGAAATGATACGGATAATAAACGGTAATTTTGGCACCTATCAATTCACCTGTGGTGACTACAACATTGCTGTAATTCAAATTTAAGTTTCTTGGTACCTCTCATCAACAAAGCTTGACGACCAAAATGGAGAAAAAAAAAACCCCTGTCCTGAAATGTATACGGATAATATACGGTATTTTTGGAATCTATAAATTCACCTGTGGTGGACTACAAAACTTTTGTTTTCAAATTTAACTGCAAATAGCTCTATCAACAAGCTTGACTGAGCCAAAAAGTGAAAAAACACCTGTCTGAAAAATGTATACAGAACAATAAACAGGTATTTTTGGCACATATCAATTCACCTGTGGTGACTACAAAAATGCTGTATTCAAATTTATATGCAAAGTAGCCTCTATCAACAAAGCTTGACTGACCAAAATTGAAAAAACACCTGTCTGAAATGTAATACGGATAATAAACGGTATATTTTGGCACCTATCAATTCACCTGTGTGACTACAAAATTGCATAATTCAAAAATTAAGTGCTAGGTTACCTTATCAACAGAGCTTACTGACCAAAAGTGAAAACACACCTGTCTGAAATGTATATGGAAATAAACGAGTATTTTTAGTCACCTATCAATTCACCTGTGTGACCCCAAAATTGCTGTATTTCAAAATTTAAAGTGCTAGGTTACCCTCTATCAACAATGCTTGACTGACCCAAAGTGAAAAAAACACTTGTCTGAAATGTATCGGATAATAAACGGCATTTTTGGCACCTTTTAATTTCACCTGTGTGACCTACAAAATTGCTGTATTCAATTTTAAGTGCTAGGTACCTCGATCAACAAAGCTTGACTGACCAAAAGTGAAAAAAACTCCTTTCTGAAAATGTATACGGAAAATAAAACGGTATTTTTGGCACCTATCAATTCACCTGGTGACACAAAATTGCTTTATTTAAATTTTACTGCAAAGTAGTTCTATCAACCAAGCTTGACTGACCAAAAGTGAAAAAAACAACCTGTCGAAATGTATGCAGGATAATAAAATGGTAGATTTTGGCACCTATCAATTCATCTTGTGGTTATAAAAAATTGCTGTAATCAATTTAAGTGCTAGGTACTCTATCAACAAAGCTTAACTACAAAAGTGATAAAAAAACAACCTGTCTGAATTGTATACGATAATAAACGGTATTTTTGGCACTAATTCATCCTGTGGTTACCCAAAATTGCTGTATTCAATAAAGTCTAGGTCCCTCTATCAACAAAGCTTGACTGACTAAACCAAAAGTGAAAAAACATCTGCCTGAAATGTATAACGGATAATAAACAGAATTCTGCACCTATCAAGTTCACCTGTGGTGACTCGAAAATTGCTGTAATTCAAATTAACTGCAATGTAGCTCATATCAACAAAGCTTGACGGAACCAAAAGTGAAAAAAAAACACTTGGTCAGAAATGTATACGATAATAAATGGTATTTTTTGCACCAATCAATCACCTGTGGTGACACAAAAATTGCTGTATTCAAAGTTTAATTGCTAGGTACCTCTATCAACAAGCTTGACTGACCAAAAGTGAAAAAAACACTATGTCTGAAATGTATACGGTTATGTAAACGGTATTTTTTGGCACCTATCAATTCACTTGTGGTGACTACAAAATTGCTGTATTCAAATTTAAGTCTATAGCTCTAGCAACAAAGCTTAACTGCCAAAAGTGAAAAAAAACACCTGTCTGAAATTTTACAGATAATAAACGGTATTTTTGCACCTATCAATTCATCTGTGGGTGACTACAAAATTGCTGTATTCAAAATTTAAGTGCTAGGTACCTCCTATCAAACAAAGCTTACTGACAAAAATTAAAAAAAAACACCTGTCTGAAATGTATACAGAAAATAAACGGTAATTTTGGCACCTATCCATTCACCTGTGATGACTACAAAATTGCCGTATTCAAATTTAACTGCAAATTAGCTCTATCAACAAAGCTATGACAGATCAAACGTGAAAAAAAACCCTGCTGAAAATGTATACGAATTTAATAAACGGTATTTTTGACACCTATCAATTCACCTGTGGTGACTACAAAATTGCTGTATTCAAATTTAAGTGCTATATATCTCTATCAACAAAGCTTGACTGACCAAAAGTGAAAAAAAAAACCACCTGTCTGAAATGTATACAGATAATAAACGACATTTTTGGCAACTTTCAATTCACCTATGGTGACTACAAAATTGCTGTATTCAAATTTAAAAGCAAAGTAGCACATATCACAAAGGCTTGAACTGACAAAAGTGAAAAAAAACTAATTGTCTGAAATGTATACTGAATATAAAGGTATTATTGGCACCTACAATTCACCTGTATGAATTACAAAATTGCTGTTATTCAAATTTAACTGCAAAGTAGCTCTATCAACAAAGCTTGACTGACCAAAAGTGAAAAAAAAAAACACGTCTGAAATGTTTACGGATAATAAACGGTATTTTAGGCACCCTACAATTCCACCTAGGTGACTACCAAAATTGCTGTTTTAAAATTTAACTGCAAAGTAGCTCGTTCAACACCGCTTGCTGACCAAAAGTGGAAAAAACACTTTGTCAGAAAAGTAGACGGATAATAAACGGTATTTTTGTGCACCTAACAATTCACCTGTCGTGACTTCAAATTGCTGTATTCAATATAAGGTGCTAGGTACCTCTATCAAACAAAGCTTGACTGACCAAAAGTGAAAAAAAACACGTGTCCCTGAAATGTATACGGATGATAAACTGTATTTGTGCACCTATCAATTCACCTGAGGTTACTACAAATTGCTGTAATTGCAAATTTAACTGCAAAAGAGCTCTATCAACAAAGCTTGACTGACCAAAAGTGAAAAAAAACACCTGTCTGAAATGTATACGGTTAATAAACGGTATTTTTGGCACCTATCAATTCACCTGTGGTGACTACAAAATTGCTATATTCAAATTTAAGTGCTAGGTACCTCTATCAACAACGCTTAACTGACCAAAAGTGAAAAAAAACACCTGTCTGAAATGTATATAGATAATAAACGGTATGTTTGGCACCTATCACTCACTGTGGTGACTACAAATTGCTATATACAAATTTAAGTGCTAAGTACCTCTTCAACATAGCTTGACTGACCAAAATGGAAAAAAAACACCTGACTGGAAATGTAAAAAGGATAATAAACGGTATTTTTTGCACCTATCAAATACACCTGTGGTGACTACAAAATTGCTGTATTCAAATTTAAGTGCTTGGTACCTCTATCAACAAAGCTTGACTGACCAAAAGGGAGAAAAAAAAAAAACACCTGCCTGAAATGTATACAGATAATAAACGGTATTTCTGGCACCTATCAATTCACCTGTGGTGACTACAAAATTGCTGTATTCAAATGTAACTGCAAAACAGCTCTATCAACAAAGCTTGACTGACCAGAAGTGAAAACACACCGAATGGTCTTTTTGTCTGAAATTTATTCGGATAATAAACGGTAATTTTTGGCACCAACCAAATCACCTGTAGTGACAACAAAAATTGCTGTATACAAATTTACTGCCAAATAGCTCACCAACAAAGCTTACTGACCAAAAGTGGAAAAAAACACTTGTCTGAAATGTATATGGATAATAAATGGTATTTTTGGCACCTATTAATTCACCTGTGTTGACTACAAAATTGCTGTATTCAAAATTAAGTGCTAAGTTACCTCTATCAACTAAGTCTTGAATGACCAAAAGTGAAAAAAACACCTTCAGAAATGGGATAAGGTAACTTAAACGTATCATTGCACCTATCAATTCTCCTGTGGTGACACAAAATTGCTGTATTTAAATTAAGAGCAAGTACCTCTGATCAACAAAGCTTGACTGACCAAAAGCGACAAAAAAACACCTGCTGAAATGAATACAGACAATAAACGATATTTTTGCACAGATCAAATCACCTGTGGTGACTACAAATTGCTGTATTCAAATTTAATTCTGCAAAGTAGCTCAATCAACAAAGCATGACTGACCAAATTGTGAAGAAAACACCTGTCTAAATGTATACAGATAATAAACGGGTATTTTTTGGCACCTATCAATTCACCTGTGGTGACTAAAAAATTGCTGTATTCAAATCTAAGTGCTATTACCTCTGTCAACAAAGCTTGACTGACCAAACGGGGAAAAAAAAAAAACCACCTGTCTGAAATGCATACAGATAATAAATGGCATTTTTTGGCACCTATCAATTCACCTGTGGTGACCCCAAAATTGCTGTATTCAAATTTTAAGTGCAGGTACCACTATCAAAAAAGCTTACTGACCAAAAGTGAAAATATCACCTGTCTGAAATGTATACGGATAATTATCATATACGGATTAGATAGGTATTTGGCACCTATCAATTCACCTGTGGTGATAATAAAATTGCTGTATTCAAATTAACTGCAAAGTAGTTCTTATCAACAAAGCTTGACGTCCAAAAGTGAAAAAAAACCCTGTCTGAAAGTATACAGATAATGAACGTAATTTTGCACCTATCAATTCCACCTGTGGTAACTACAAATTGCTATATTCAAAGTTAACAGCAAAGAAGCTCTTATTCAACAAGCTTGACTACCAAAAGTGAAAAACACACTTGTTCTGATAATGTATACGGATAATGAAACGGTATTTTTGGCACCTATCAATTCACCTGTGGTGACACAAAATTGCTGTATTCAAATTTAAGTTGCAAGTACCTCTATCAACAAGCTTAACTGACCAAAAGTGAAAAAAAAACACCTGTCTGAAATGTATACAGAGAATAAACGGTATTTTTGCAACTATCATTTCACCTGTGGTGACTACAAAATTGCTGGACTTCAAATTAACTGCATGGGTGGCTCTAACAACAAAGCTGGCCTGCGGCAAAGTGAAAAAAACAAGTATCTGAAATGTAGTACTTGTAATAAAGGTATTTTTGGCGTTCTATCAACCTGTGGTGACTACAAAATTGCTGGATTCAATTTAACTGCAATGTGCTCAATCAACAAAGTTGGATTTGTACAAAAAGTGAAAAAACACATAACTGAAATGTAACGGATAATAAACGGTATTTTGGCACCTATCAGTACACCTGTGGGGATTTTTTGACTACAAAAATGGATGAATTCAAATTTAACTGCAAGGAGGTCTCTATAAACAAAGGCTGGCCATGCGCCAAATGAAAAAAAACACACGATCTAGAAAATATATACGTGATAATAAAAGGAATTTTTGGCACCTATCAATTCCCATGTGGTGACTACAAAAATGGCTGATTCAAATTTTAACTGCAAGTTTGCTCTATCAACAAAGCTGTCCCTGCGCCAAAGTGAAAAAAATCACGTATCTGAAATGTTTAACGGATAATAAAATGGTATTTTTGGCATGTATCAACCTGTGTGACTACAAAAATTCTGGATTCAAATTTAACTGCCAGGTGGCTCTATCAACAAACTTGGACTGGCAAAAGATGAAAAAACACATATCTGAAATGTTATACGGATAATTGAACCGTAATTTTTGGCACTCTATCATTACACCTGTGGTGACTACAAAATTGCTGTAATTCAAATTAAACTTGGCAGTGGTGGCTCTATCAACAAAGCTGGCCATGCGCCAAAGTGAAAAAAACACGTATCTGAAATATATACGGAATAATAAAAGTATATTTTGGCACCTATCAATTCACCTGTGGTGACTACAAAATTGTTGGATTCAAATTTAACTGCACGGTGGCTCTATCAACAAAGCTGGCCCGCGCCAAAGTTAAAAAACACGTAACTGAAATGGTGATACGGAAATAAAAGGTATTTTTTTGCATTTCTATCAACCTGTGGAGACTACAAAATTGCCTGTATCTAAATTTAACTGCAAAGGTGGCTCTATCAACAAAGCTGCCTGCCCCCAAAGTGAAAAAAACACGTATCTGAAATATATACGGATTATAAAAGGTATTTTTTGGCACCTATCAATTCAACCTGTGGTACAACAAAACTGCTGGATTCAAATTTAACTGCAAGTTGGCTCTATCAACAAAACTGCCTCGCCAAATTGAAAAAAACAAGTATCCTGAAATGTATACGATAATAAAAAGTATTTATGGCTACTATCAACCTGTGGTGACTACAAAATTGCTGGATTCAAATTTAACTGCAAGGTGGCTTCTATCAACAAAGTTGGACTGGGCAAAAGATAAAAAACATATCTGAAATGTATACAGATAAAAAACGTTATTTTTGGCTCTATCACCTGTGGTGACTACAAAATTGCTGGATACAAATATACCTACAAGGTGGCTCTATCACCAAAGCAGGACTGGGCAAAAGTGAAAAAGAACCCCTAACTGAAATGTATACTGATTAAAAAAAGTGAATGTTTGCACCTAACAAATAGACCTGCAGTTCTAAAAAGATCAGGTATCCAAATAAAAGTTCAGCTGCCCAAACCATCCCAGTAAATATCAAAAAAAACTTTAATCAATAAAAGTCATAATGCAATGCAATTTCTACACCTAAGAGCTGTGTGCACAATATCCATTAATCTTTAAAGAGCTTGTCTGAGTTCACCCCGCGGCCCCCACCCCTCCCCTGCCTCCCCTCTGTGAACTTTTACAGCTGTAGATCACCTTTCAATTCTCAGCCTAACAACCTAAAATCTGCAAATCTCTGGATCAAACTAAGTTACTGAAGGATCACAGCTAACATTAGAGCTGTCCCTCTGTGAACAAATAGAATAATATCCTGAGCTGTATGCACAGAGGCAGAGCGTCACGTCCACTGCATTGAGATCTGACACACACTGATCATGAAAGTAAGGGCTGTTCTAGTAAAACGAGTTCATGTGAATTTTCCAGCCAATCGCGAACCATACACATCCCAGTCATGACGTCGCACACACATCTCCACCCCCCTGCTCTATTCTCTAAGCTGATATTGCTAGCCGCCAAAATTACAGAAGCGCCGGAAATGGCGCAATAATTAATAATTATGCGCATATTTTAACCTAAATTATCGCGTGATCGAAAAAATCAGATCACCAGTAAAAATTTCCACCGTGCCGATTTCAACTTTGTCGATAATAATCGCTCAACACTAATCAGGAGCCAAATGACATGTGGTGGTGGGTCACATGACTGTTTTGTCCATAAACTTACTCCATTGGGCCTATGGCAGGGTGTAATAGGTATACATACATGGCTGCTATGGAAGCCTGCATGAGGATTTAGCTACCATGACAATTGATGGCCCCCTGCAATTACATTATGGGAGGGGTTATTAGAAGGAGGAACAGTAAACAGTACTGTTCCTCATTCAGCTAGATGCCGCGGACACCATCGACGCCACTGAACAGTCACCAACCGCTGCCATACAGTACTATCTCTTGCCGGCAGGTGACTGGAGTGCAGACGATCCTGTGGGAAGCTGACGGCAGGGTTAAACCCCTTAAGCCCCGCCGGCTTCCCACAGCATTGCCCTTCTATAGCATATAGGATTTCTTATTATATATATAATAAGTAAAGAAATTAAAAAGACGTTATAAAATGGAAAATCCCTTTTAATGTGAGTTCTATTAAGGATTTAAAGAGAACCTAGATTATCACAAAGATTATGCCCCCCTTGCTGACGACAGCACAAGCCAGTGTCAGACCTGCTGTTCCCAGCACTATGTCCCTTATGCTGTAAGATGCTGTAGTTTTAGAGCATTTACCCCTCGAATCTTATTCATGAGCAGGTGTTAGCCCTGCCCACCAAATTATAGCCCCGCCCACCTGGAAGTTATTCACATGTTTCTAGCTATTCAAAGTAATGGGTTTATCAGTTGAGGTGGGCGGGGCTATCCTCAGATGGGCGGGGTTTGACAAAAACTGACTTTGAATGACTCTTTTCTGGCTGAAAACTGCAGATTTGAGCACTAAATACTCAAAAACTACAGCATATTACAGAGTAAGGAACACAGTGCTGGAAACAGCATGTCTGACACTACCTTTTTCTGTCCTCAGCAAGGGGGGCATAAACTATGTGACATGTTCTCTTTAAAGAGCCAGGAATTCAAACCGCCTTTTAGAATGCTCACAGTATAGAGTCTTCATCACTGTTCGTTGCCATTAATCTCAGCTTCTTGCTGCTCCCTGTCATCTTTATGACTTGTCATTGCTTTTGACCCCAATTGACCCTTGAAAAGTATACAACAAACAAAAACATATGGACAGCTTGCCAAACCTCACAGCAGCAGAGGATCCTGAACAGAACACCATTTTTTAGTAACAATTAATGGGAATACTTTTGACATTCGTTCTTACATTAATTGTTCTACTAAATTTGTTGTATATTTAATTACATGTACTTTGTGTCAAGTTCAATATATTGGATGCACATCTACGGAACTCAAAGTAAGAATTCGCAGGCATCTGTCGGACATCAATAATTTATATGCTACGGGTATCTCCATGGCATCCAAGCATTTTGTGGATGTGCATGGAGGTGATATATTGGGCTTTTCATTTTCAGGTATAGAGAGAGTGTTCAGACCCACCAGGGGAGGTGATCACCAGAAAAAAATACTTAGCAGAGAAGCATGGTGGATATATCGTCTTGCTACTCGCTTCCCTGGTGGCTAGTCCCCGGAGTCGATTGCTAAGGTCTTAACAATCGACGTGAGGCCTTAACAACTGGCTTAACAACCGACTGGAGTCCGCGGAGTCGATTGCTAACTCTTATCAACTGATTTGAGCTGGGGGCCTTAACAACCGGCTTAACGACTGTTAGCGACTTCACAACGCAGTAAATTTATGTGCCCCCCAGTGAAGGTAAAAGGGTCCCCCAGTAAGTTATTACGCCCCCCAGAAGGTGGTTTTTACTTTATATATCTCCCAAAGTAGGTAGGTGTGCAGTTTATATGTCCCCCAGCAGGTTATAGGCAGGTTATGGATCCCCCATTTAGGTATATAGGGCAAGTTATGGATCCCCCACAGGTATTTTGCAGGTTTAGGTCCCCCAGCAGGTATATAGATAGCTTTGGGCCCCCCACAGCCACGTGTATATTTAGGGTAGCTTATAGGCCTCACAGCACATATGTAGGTAGATTATAGCTCCTCCCTGCACGTATTTTAAGTTAGATAATACCCTCCCTCCTGCACATATGACAGTAGATAATAGCCCCCCTCCCTGCACTTTAAAAACAGTAGATAATTAGCCCCCCTCCCCCTTGCACATATGACAGTAGATAATAGCCCCCCTCCCTGCACATATAACATTAGATAATAGCATCCCCCCCTGCACAAGAACAGTAGATATAGCATCCCTCCCTGCACATATAACGGTAGATAATAGCATCCCTCCCGGCACTTTTAACAGTAGATAATAGCCCCCCTCCCTGCACATATACAAAAAGATAATGCATCCCTCCCTGCACATATAACAGTAGTAATAGCATCCCTCCCAAAAGAGAAATAACCCCAATACATGATAATAGCACCCTCCCTGCACATATAACAGTAGTTTAATCCCCCCCTCCCTGCAATACAATGAGTAGATAATAGCATCTCTCCTGCAATATAACAGTAGATAATAGCATCCTCCCTGCACATAAAACAGTAATTAATAGCCCCCCTCCTGCCATATAAAGAGATAATAGCATCCCTCCCGCACATATACCAAGAGATAACAGCTCCCCTCCCTGCACATAAAAACAATATATAACAGCCCTCCTCCCTGCACATATAACAATAGATAATAGCATCCCTCCCTGACATATAACATAATAATTAGCATCCCTCCCTGCACATAAAAACATTTAGATAATAGCCCCCCTCCTGCACATATAGCAGTAGAAAATAGAAATCCCCCCTGCACATATAACAATAGATAACAGCCCCCCTCCCTGCACATATACATTAGATAATAGGCCCCCCCCTCCCTGCACATATAACAATAGATAATAGCATCCCTCCCTGCACAAATAACAATAGATAATAGCATCCCTCCCTGCACATATAACAGTAGATAATAGCATCCTCCCTGCACATATAACAATAGATAATGCCCCCCTCCCTGCACATATAACAATAGATAATAGAGACCCACCCTGCCTTTAAAATAACAATATTAATAGCCCCCCTCCCTGCACATATAACAATAGATAATAGCCCCCCTCCCTGCACATATAACAGTAGATAATGGGCCCCCCTGACCAATTAAAATATATAAATACCTTTCCCTCCCTCCCCTGCCCCTATCTTAGTTCACGGCGTGACGTCACCAGGCCACGCGCGGGCAGCGTGTTGACGCGCAACGCCGCCCGGGCTGTGCACTCCGGGGCGCATAGAGCCGCATCCTGACTGCGGCCCACAGATTACTCCGCGGAGCTCCCCTGCTCGCTGGGAAGCATCTAACTGTAATGTGCGTGGGGGGACGCACTACAGTTAGTCCCGCCACCGCTGCCCGGGCGCCAAGGTCTAAGCCGCTAAGGCCCGATAGCTTAGCGACTGGTAGCGGCTTAGGACCCCAAAAGATCGGCGGCGGCGGCGGAGGATAGCGGTTGGGGGCGGGGACTACTGGTGGCCTCAACAAGAGGCATGATCTAATGTATCAATACTAATGTCTTATATGAGCATTTATTGCTTTTAAACTATGTTGTTTTCACTACTGTTTCTATTGGTGAGTTTTAAGGGTTAATTTAGGTTGATCATGTGATCGGCATTGGGCATTTAAACTCTATTTAAGCTATGTAATAGGTAACATCGTGACTAAGGAGATGGCTTCGAAACGTGTTGATGTGTTCTATATGCTCTGAATGATATTATTGATTTTTATGGATTAAGAATAAAGATTTCTACTTTTACGGACTACTTGGATCGAAGCTGGTTTTACTTGTTCCTGGATTGACACGCTGAGGTTGCTTTCCACCTCCCCGCGCTTCTCCAATGTTTCGTCCACAACGGTGAGCTAACACACCTGTGTAACATTTACCATTTTTCAGTGGTACAGCCATCCAAAAAGATGAGAAATATTTTGCAAGATAATCTGATAAAAAATATCCCAAATCTTTATTTAGCATCATATTAAAAACATCACAGTGGACATCAGCAAAGGAACAGCGCTTATGCACTTGGACTAAGAACATATTTGTTCAAAACGCATAAGCGCTGTTCCTTTGCTAAAGTCCACAGCACTGTTTTTAACATGACGCAAAATAAAAAAAAATATTATTTTTTTAATGGGTTATCTTGCTGGATATTTGTCATCCACCCTAGAAAGGTAACCTTTTGTCAATTGAGTGAATTTTTAAGGGTTCCTTAATGTAGTCTCATTGCACTAAACCATTATTGGCATTTGCAGAAATGTCACATGTTGACATTATGAATGACAGGTTAAGGTTCCTAATTAGAGTTTTGGGCTCCAAAATGGTTTTAGAACCACTAGCTTAAAAATCCATGTATCAGCAAACAGAGCTAAAATAGCTTTTTTTCTCATACAAATATACATTGCTGCTTGTATATGCAGGAACAAGATACATTGCTATAGCAAGGAGCAAGGGGATTTTTGAAACGGCAAAATGATAACCAAGGAGAAGCAGCTAATTAAATTGTCTGTGTATGTATAAGAATAGTCCTCTGAAGTTAAGACTTTTTTTTATTCAATTTTTCTTTTGAGGTAAGATATCGTTCACTTTTGATTTAATTGTTTGTTGGAAAAAATAGCAGCATGATAAACGTTTTTATGGCAATGTCTGTCAGCTAGATACTCACTCACATTTCTTTCTCACTCGTATGCCATCCCACGCCCCTGAGTCTCAAAGACTTTCTTTTTCATTGGAGCTTACTTGTTAAATTAGCACTGATCAAAGGGTAAAACATTTATCATGCTTATTAGTGAATAAACCTAGCAGCAGGTATCCCAAGTGAGGAAGCAAACCCTCATTTCCTGCAAGAATGAATTGGAAATTATCCAAAGTGCTTGCAAACATTTTTCAGGAGTGACGAATTGTCAAAAAGAAAGCAGCTGCTGTATGAGGCTGTATAGCGGTGAGGAAAAAAGGAGCATCACTCTCAGGTACCTCCAGCTACCCCATGGGGATCTTTCTCAGTTTGATTTACTGTAATTGCCTTTGAAATACAATATCAAGTGACCTTCTGAGTCATATAAAAAGTAGAGGTTGAAAACTATTGGGGTACTTGCAGTTTAGACAAGTGATCCTTAAAACAAATGTAGAAGATAGAATAAATTCCACATTTAACCCTTGAAGGAAAAAGGAAGCATAGGACATTTCATCTATTTGCAAAAACAGTAGCCTTTTTTGTTTAATATAATAAGGACTGTAAATTCATAACAATTGCTCAACAAGAATTTTTTTCTATCTATCTATAAAGTATTAGCATGTAAGCAGTCATCAAATGACCATTTGCATGTAGCTATTAGAGGAGAGCAGCAATGAGAGAGGTGCAGATGGTATGTTTTAGGACTTGGGACACTAGAGCTAGATGTATTTGGGATGTGTTAAGAAAATGTTGGACTGTATTTGTTCTGGAGCTTTTAGATTCCTTTGTAAGTAACACTGGCTGGGAACAAATGGAAGTCATGACATCCACAGACCCCCCAGTTTCGAGTTTGGTCACGGCCACGGCTTGTGGCGACAAAAAAACCGGGGGTTTTTAACAAATACTTTGTAGGTTGTTACCAGTGGAATTTTTTGGGAAGTTTCTTTCCAAAATTCCCCCCCCCTTTTGAAAAGTTTTTTTTAAATTTGTTTTTACGGCCCCCCCCCCTTGGGCCCAAAAAAAAATTCCCATCCAAAAGGCACTACCCTTTTTTAAAAAGGGTTTTTTAACTTTTTGGTTCCTTCCTTTGATGATACTTTTTTCCAAAACCCCTGGTTTTTGGGGGGTTTTCCTTCCACCCTTTAAAAAAACCCTTTTTTTTTTTTTGCCCCCTTTTCGTGCCCCCAACCCAAAAGGGGTTTCCTTTTTTAAAAGGAAAAAAAATTTTTCCCCTTAAATCTTTTTCCCCTTTTGTTCCCTTTTTAAAAATTTATTGGTTTTTTTTTTGGGCCCTTTCCTTTTTTATAACCCTTTTTGGGGGGGGGGGGGCCCCTTTGGGTCTATTTTTGGGGTTTTTTTGGATTTTCCCCCTTTTTTTTTTTCCCCTTTTTTGGGAAACCCCTCCCTTTGCTTTTTGGCTTTTTTTTTTGGGCCCTTTTTTTTCCTCTTCGGTTTCCCTTTTTAAATTTTGTAACTGTTTCCCGACAGTACCGACCGTCTTATTTTTTTCTCTTTCCCCCCGTTTTGTACTGCAGTGCCCACTTGCGGGAAACCCTTGTTGTCTGACGTTCCCTTATTGTGTTTTGTATTTGTTTGTCTGTGCCCTGTGTTCCCACGTATTCATTGTATTTTTCAGTTTTTGGTTGGGGGCCCCGATTTTTTTAGGAGTCGGGAAACCCCCCCAAAAGGAGGGACAAGGTTTGGGCCCAAAGCGTCGGGGGCCTCACCTGTTGTGTCTTCTCGGTGTCCCTGACTGGCCCTAACATTATAACGGGCCCATTTTCCCCGTCAACTCCCCCCGGTTCAACATGAGCCCGATTTTCGGTCCTGCCCGTCGGGAAAAGGGTTGACACCCAATTTCGGCATGGGGGGGCTTAGAATCTAATTTGCGCTCTGGAGGGCCATAAACAACCCCGGAAACCCGGACCTGTTCATCCCATCTGTGTCCCCCCCCCTCCCCCGGCTTTGTGGAACCTACCCCATCAGAAATCTAAGATGCGCTACCGGATCGCTTTGAGGTAATCTGCAGATTCCAAACATTCCGGGACCCTGCATCTTTTTTTTCGTTTCTAAACTATTTTTTCCACTGAGCCTAAAAGAGAGCAATTGTTTTTTCTCTCCTTCAGGGCCCACCTCGGGATTGGGGTATTAGCCCCCCCTGAAGCCCCCGAGGGGAGATCAGTGGACGATTTTTTTTAGCTCTAGGCCTTTTTTTAAATGAAAATTTCCCAACCTGCGACATGGGAAAAACTCAGCTGTCATAATTTAGCAAGGCCGTCGCTGGGCCCGAAACTACGTTCAGATTCCGCCAATGGTGTACTTTGCCCCGGGTGGTCGACCAACCTCAAAAAACCCCTCTTCATGCAAGGGCTGGTGATGCGTAAAAGTGCTAGGGTCACCCCCCCAACCCCTGGACCAAAATGACTTCATGACTTTAGCCAAAACTATTGAAAAAAAGACTGGGGGAGAAACGCAGGGAAAAAAGCAAGGGGTTTTGGCTTTTCAGTCAAGTCAGGCTTTCCCCGTAAAAACCTCCTTCTAACTTTTTTTGGGGGAGTTTTCTTTTCCATCTCCCCCTCAGTTTCTGAAGAAGAACCCATGGGGTTGGGTTGCATACGCTGCCACCAAGGAACCGGTTGGAGAATGCCCCTTTTGGCCTTTATTGTGGAAACCACCATTTTCTGAGAAACTGGGCCCACTAGGCCCCAATCCCCCCAGAAAAAACCAAAGGCCTGAGCAATTCCCCGGGAAAGGGAACCATGTACAGGTACCGTCTAAATTTAATAAAAATTTCATTTTGGCCCGTAACTTTGGGTTTTTATTCCCCGAGGTTTTCTTGTCGAGCCCTATTGATCAGGGGCTGCAGCAGTTTTAAAACAGCATGGCTGTTGTCAACCTTGGGGGTTCAATGTTTCCTTTTTCAGTTCAAGTGTCGATTCTACCCCGCAAACCCGGAGGGAAAGAATAAAATTATACGCAGAATCATTTGATGTTGGGGGTTCCCAAACCCAAAAGCTTTCCTTTTTTTTTCATGGAGAAACCACTGCGGGTTATTTTCTTGGGTTACCCGGCTGCCTCCATAATCCCGTGTTCGAATTGGGGACCCCCAAGTTGATCAAATGGGGGGACTTTTTGGGTGCTCATTCTAAGGCAGCGCAAAATCCTTGTGTGTGCTGTAATTGATATCATGATATTTCTAATGTAATTCCCCTTTTTAAAAGGCGGCTTTTATGGGGACGTGGTGGACAAAGGGCTCTGCACCAGCCTGATGTTTGCGCTATAGACCCTTCGGGGGGCAGAGCTCAACTATTCGCCCAGAACGAGAATCATGTACCCCAGATATTTAGGAACCTGAAAAAATTCTTTCTCCGGGAGTAGTTGTCCCCCCACCGTGAATTCAGATCTTGTGTCCTCGACTACAGAACCCAAGTTCAGCTCCTTCCGAGCACTCCACTTTTGCTGTGACGATGGTTTCCCCCTCACGATTCCGCCTTTTCAGGTTGTGAAACTAAAATTGGGAAACCGCCGGGAAAGACTGTGCACAGTCTGGGGGTAGGAGTTATAAGACTCTAAAAAAGCCCAAAATAAAACAAAACAATAAACATCGCCTCAAAAAAAAGGCTCCCTTTTGAGTCCCTCAGCAAAATATACCCCCAAGCTGGTAAAGGGAAAAATTCACCAAGCCCCCCCCTGGTAAACCGGAGGGTCTGTGGAGGGGCCGGTGGCCCCTCCTAAAAGGGGGGGGGGGACGTCAGATCATGCCTGACAACCCCCCCGCTTTGATTCTGGTCGCCCCCCACGGGTGTGGGATGAAAACCTGGTTTTTAACAAATTATTTGTAGCTTAGTTACCAGCGTGAACTGATTTTTTCCTTTTTTTGGTTAATTGATTACTGGCCAACCCCGGGCCAGGAATACTCCAGCACCCTTTTAGTTTTAAACTTTGTTTCCCTTTGATTGACAGCCCTTTGGTTTCCCTATCCGGCTTTTTTGTTCTTTCAAAACCCCTCACCTCTGCTCTTTTTCCCAACCCGTTCCCTTTTAAGGATTCCCTTACCTGTCCCCGTGCCCGTTATATTGGGGTTTTCCCCATCCTTTTTGCTTGCCTGTCTACGTTGGACTTTTGGTTAAAACCCGATCTGCTTGGCTTCTGATATTTTTCTTCCTCTTTTTTTACTGCATTGCCCCACAGTTACCGATTGGCTCGTCTTAAAAAGTTTTTCTCTCGTCTCCCCCCATTTTGTACTGGCGCGGGGCCCTTGCCCGCCAAAACCGGCTTGTCTGACGTTCCTTATGTGTTTTGTATTTGTTTGTCTGTGTCCTTGTTCCCCCGTATTTATGTAGTTTTCAGTCTTCTGGTTGGGGCCCCCTTTTAAAGGGGTTGGGGACCCCCCAAAAGGAGGGACAGGGGTTGGGACAAGCGTCGGGCCTCACTTGTCTGTGTCTTTCCGTGTGTCCCTGACTGGTCCCTTACAGGCAACCAGTCTTATGGTGGGTTTGTGTCATCACAGGAAAAAAATCTAAAGTACTGCTACTGTATTGCAAATAAACCTGGGTCTTGTACATCTTTACGTGACTGCTATTTTATAAAAAAAAGTTTGAACAACTGCAATGTGTATAATACAGTACTGTCCAGCTACTGTAGAAGTGTGTGATATCTTACTCTTCAAAAACTGTGTTTACAGTAGACAAATTGTGCATTGGGTGGAATGACAAACACCTATGATAAATGATTAAGAACATTTTGGAGTTCTGTGCTATTGTGGCATTTGTAATGGATATTAATGCTGGGAACACGCCTATCTAAAAATACATAAATAACCGTGTGAACCAATATCAATACATAGTTTCTTCCAGAAAAAGCATTGGGCGAAACATGTGTATTGGTGTATGTTGGGAGGTATGTATCCCATGTTGCCTTTATATGTCCTGTGTATCTGGGATTTCATAAATTTTTGTTCATGTAGGCAATTTTGAGTACGTTATGTAAGTTTATGCTATGCTTTAGTGCCACTTATTGGGCACCTTTGGATGATTTCATATATAGTGGATTCCAAAAGTATTTATACCCTTTGAACTATTTTTGATTTATAAATGTTACAGCAAGAAACTTGAATATATTTTATTGATATTTTATATGAAAGAGCAGAAAAAATTTGCAAGTATTTGTGAAGTGTAAAGAAGATGATATGTGCTTTTCTAAATGTTTGCAAATTCAGAAACTGAAAAGTATGGTATGCATATGTATTCAGCCCTCCTGACTCAATATTTTGTAGGGCCATCTCTAGCTGCAATGACAGCTGTAAGTCTCTTGGGAATATCTCTACCAGCTTTGCACATCCAGAGGGTGAAATTCTTGCCTATTCTTGCAAAATAGCACTCATTCAGTCACATTGGTTGGCCAACATTTGTGCAAGTCCTTCCACAGATTTTCAATTGGATTTATGTTTGGACTTTAACTGAGCCATTGTAACAAATTAATATGCTTTTATTTAAACCCGTGGCTTTGGCAGTATGTTTAAGGTCATTGACCTGCTGAAAGGTGAACTTACGCCCCAGGTTCAACAGGGTTTCCCCTAGGATTGCCTTGTATTTAGCTCCATTCATCCTCCCATCAACTCTGAGCAGCTGAAGCAAAACATCCCTGCAGCATGATGTTTCATGGTGGAGATGGTGTGTCCAGGGTGATGTGCAGTGATGTGCAGTGTTGCCTTTCCTCTACATATAGCATTTGGCATACAGGCCAAAAAGTTTGATTTTGGTCTCATCTGACTGGATTGGCTTCTTCCACATGCTTGCCATGTCTCCTACATTGCTTTTTGCAAACTGCAAATGGGACATTTTATGGCTTACTTTTAAAAAGTAAGAATTTCTTCTTACCACTCTTCCATTAAGGTCAGATTTGTGGAGCACACGACTAATAGTTGTCCTATGCACAGATTCTTCCATCTAAGCTCTGGATCTCTGTATGTCCTCCAGAGTGACAATCGGCCCCATGTGGAAAGGAATGTTTTAGGCGGTTAGCAGTTGTGCCATACTGCTTCCATTTACAGATGATGGATTGAATAGTGCTTCAAGATGTCCAGAGCTTGGGCTATTTTTTAAAACCTAACCCTGGAATACACTTTGCCACAACTTTATCCCTAAGCTGCCTGGTGTGTTTCTCAGTTTTATATGATGCTATTTGTTCTCTACTGTTCTGTAACAAACCTGAGGCCTTCCTAAAGCAGCTGTAGTTATACTGAGAATAAAGTACATACAGATGTACTCTATTTACTAATTAGATGACTAATTGGTCGCACTGAATTTTAATAATGGGTATCAGAGTACAGAGGGCTGAAAAACATATGCACGTCACACTTTTCAGTTTTTTAATCTGGAAAATTTGGAAAAGAAGGCATAATGTTCTTCACATTTCAGAAACACTTTCTACTAAGTGTTGCTCTATGACATAAAATATCAATAAAATAAATGTTTGTGGCTGTAATGTTTAAAAATGAGAAACAGTTCTAGGGGTATAAATACTTTTGCAGCCCACTGTGCATGCTTTTTATATGTGTGTTATTTGAAGCAATATGCATTTTATTTTTTTATGTGTGATTTGGATTCTCATGTAATGTAGTAAAAATTATATATTTTACTTTAATACTGCAAAAGTGTTTTTGTAGGTGTATATAACACTGGAAGTACAATATAAAATTAAAAACTAATGAGAGTGAATTTCCTAATATATTTCCAAGAATTTAAGAGGAACTCTTCAATTTCACATTTACATGCATTGCAACATTTTAATATTATTCAGCATAAATGTATGTGAATAACAGAAAAAAAAATACCGATGGTTTTACAATTTTTTTTTTTATGGATGTAAAATGTTTATTTTAGTTGAATATAATGTATCAATCCATGTTCTAATCCATTCTGAATTCCCTTTTATATAGTAGTAATATTCATATTCATTGCATAATCTTATATTGCTTTTCTGGGTAGAATACTTATTCTGCCTTCAATTGCATTTTCAATAAATGCGCCTTTGGCAAGAGTAGCTAATTCAGTTGCTTGTTCAGCACCAGAGCTGTCTAGTTCTGTCTTTTATAAATCGCCTGTGCTTTTTAACATATTACCTAAAGCTGTATTCAAACATGATGGATCAGAGGGAAGCTCTCAGGAAAAGCAAAAACAAAACAGACCTTGTTATTAATACAGTGTATTAAACATGACTTCGTACATGTGTAGTCGTTTGCTCTATTTTTACCAGTGTAATGTTTGTATTATATTATGTTATAGCTTCTTAAAAAACAGAAACCTGATAAATTGTTTAGCATGGAAAATCTATCCCTATTTTGTTACATTAACACCTTAAGGAGCAAGCGTTTTTTTTCTGTCATGTTCGTTTTTTCCTCAATGCCTTCTAAGAGCAATAACCTTTTAATTGTTCCATCTATATAAACATAAAGGGTGGCATGTTATGAACGGGGTTGCGCCAGACACCTGGCATCTTCTCAGTCCGATATTAGACGCAGCCCCGTTCGCCAAATGTTTAAATGTCATGCACACCATTATCAGGCACATTACATAGCGCCCACGGCACTTTGTAATGTGGCCGGTCTCAGGGGGCGTGTGGGAGGTAGGGAGCACTAGAACCGTAGCAAAACTATAGATTCATTACGGCATTTCTAGGCGCATCACTGCTGGAACAGGTATACCACTTTCAAAGTGGTATACCTGAGCCAGAAATATTGCCCTAGCACTAAAATGCGCCTGATTTATGACCCTCTGTAGAGTGGATTCATAAATCTGGCGCATTCTAGGCTACTATTATGAGCATGAAATTTGGCATTAACACACCAAATTTCATACATGTCGCCCAAAGTATCTCACAAAAGTGAGATACTCACATTTTTGTAAACATTGTATTATATTTTTTCATGGAACAACACTGAAGATATGACACTTTACTACAATGTAAATTAGTCAGTGTGCAGCTTGTATAAAAGTGTAAATTTAGTGTGCCCTCAAAATAACTCTATATTTACTATTTTGCCATAGGCAAACTTAAACTCTTTCAGTTCTCTATCTGGTAAAAAACACCTAAAACGTTACTTTCTATTATGTATAATTCTTAACCGTTCTATATACACTAATTTAAAAACCTGATTTCTAACGTCACCATTTAACCCTTTCTACTTCTGAAAGAAGGAATAGCTCCTTTTCTGTTATCAAGTCTGGTGGAGCACCACCTATTAACAGGAAAGACTTACACTCACCGGCCACTTTATTAGGTACACCTGTCCAACTGCTCGTTAACACTTAATTTCTAATCAGCCAATCACATGGCGGCAACTCAGTGCTTTGTAGGCATGTAGACATGGTCAAGACAATCTCTCCTGCAGTTCAAAAACGAGCATTCAGTATGGGGAGAAAAGGAAAGGTGATTTGAGTTGCCTTTGAGTGGGCGATGTTGTGGTTGCCAGGAAGGGCTGGTCTGAGATTTCAGAAACTGCTGATCTCCTGGGTTTTTCACGCACAACCATCTCTATGGTTTACAGAGAATGTTCCGAAAAAAGAAAATACATCCAGTGAGCCGGCAGTCATGTGGGCGGAAATGCCTTTTTGTTGATGCAGAGGTCAATGGAGAATGGGCAGACTGGTTCGAGTGATGAAGGCAACAGTGACTCAAATAGCACCGTTTACAAACCAAGGTAGGCAAGGAGAGCATCTCTGAACGCACGTACGGCGAATCTTTGAGGCAGATGGGCTACAGCAGCAGAGACCCACGGGTGCCATTCCTTTCAGCTAGGAACAGGAACTGAGGCTCCTATTTGCCCAAGCTGCATCTGAAATTGGACCGTAGAAAGATTGGAAAAACATTTTGCCAGGTTCTGATGAGTCTCGATTTCTGCTGCGACATTCGGATGGTAGGGTCAGAATTTGGGTCAACAACATGAATGCATGGATCCTTTCCTACCTTGTATCAACGGTTCAGCTGGTGGTGTGGTGTCATGGTGTGGGGGAAGTATTTTCTTGGCACTCTTTGGGCCCCTTGGTACCAATTGAGCATCATTGCCAACAACCTATGTGGAATCTATGCACCGAAGAATTGAGGCAGTTCTGAAGGCAAAAGGGGGTCCAACCCGTTACTAGCATGGTGTACCTAATAATGTGGCCGGTGAGTGTATATATACAGCAATTTACTAGCTCCAGTAAGGGATCCCAAGCCTTCTATTATGAGTGTAGTGCAGGAGAGTGGAAGGGGGAGTGGGGTTTATAATGGATTCTCTGATGCTAAATGGGTGTGCACCTGAATAGGGGGGGGGGGGGGGGGGGGGGGGGGGGGGGGGGGTGGTGGTATGTACATGATATAAAAGGAAGTGAGCTTAGACCACATGTGACCAGAACCTCTAACCCCTGGATGAAGCAAGGTTAGTGGTTAAACATGTTGGGGAGGTCAGACATAACATTTTAAATTTGATTTCTCACTTTTGTTTAGGAAGTGTCACCAGCTGCAATCGTTGTCACATGGGGGCATTATTTGTTTTGTGTCCATGAGATAGGGAAGACTGCCTAAGTAGGGGGCTTTGGATCCCTTACTGGATGCTATAGTAAATTGCTGTATATATATGGCTTTCCTGTGTAATAGTGGTGCTCCACCAGCTGATAACAGAAAAAGGAGCTATTTTCTTCTTTCAGAAGTAGAAAGGGTTAAATGGTGAGTTTTTTAGAAATTAGGTTTTTAAATAGTTGTGTATAGAGGTAAGAAGTTATACATAATAAAAAACAAAAGTTTTTTACGTTTTAGTGTTTTACAGATAGAGAACTGATAGAGTTTAAGTTTGCCTATGGCAAAATAGTAAATATGGTTATCAAAAGTCACTCTCTGTTCTCTTGCGAGATTCCCATTTTTTTGAAGAATATGCTCAAAATAACTCAACACACAGCCGTCAATGTCTAAACCCCTGGCAATAAAAGTGTGTACACCAAGAAGTGAAAAAGGACAAATTGTGCCCAATTTGCCATTTTCCCTCCATGATTCCCTCCAGTGACTTTTTAGTGTAACAAGGTTTCAGGTGTGAATGGGAAGTAGATCTTAAATTTGGTGTTATCGCTCTCACACTCTCTCATACTGGTCACTGGAATTTAAACATGGCACCTCAAATAAAAGATCTGTCTGAGGATCTGAAAAAAAGAATTATTGATCTACATTAAGATGGCCTAGGCTATAAGAAGATTGCCAAAACCCTGAAACTGAGCTGTGACACAGTGGCCATGGACCACAAGCAGTTTAAACAGACACATTTCCATCATAACAGACCTCGCCATGATCGACCAAAGAATTTGCATGTACTCAGTGTCATATCCAGAAATTGTCTTTTTCAATATAGATGTATAAGTGCTGCCAGAATTGCTGCAGAAGTTAAAGGGCTGAGAAGTCAGCCTGTCAGTGATCAGATCACATGCTGCACACTGCATCAAATTCCCAGAAGGAAACCTCTTCTAAAGATGATGCACAAAAAGCAACAAACCATTTTCTGAAGACAAACAGACTAAGGTCATAGATTACTGTAACCATTTCCTGTGGTCTGATGAGACCAAGATAAACTTAATTGGTTCAGATGGAGTCAAGAGTGTGGTGGCAACCAGGTGAGGAGTACAAAGACAAGTGTGTCTTGCCTACAGTCAAGCATGGTAGTGGGAGTGGCATGGTCTGCACCAATGCTGCTGGCTGTGGGAAGCTACAGTTCATTGATGGAACCATGAAATGCCAACATGTCCTGTGACATACTGAAGCAGAGCCCTTTGAAAACTGGGTCGCAGCGCAGTACTCCAACATGATAACAACCCCAAACACTGGTGTTGAGCGATTTAATCAAGAAAAGTTAAGATTTGATGTGGATTTTTACATTTTTCTTGATCTCGATCCAATTCAATTTTTTTTCCTCTAAATTGGGTAAACAAAATTGAGATCGAGAATTGAGATCAAGCTATTTTTGCTGCTTACTGTATTTTGGTGGCCATCCAGTCAGTGCAGAGCACAGAGGGTGGTCAAAAATGTCCCCGCTGAGAGGGTAGGGATCTCATTGGCTGCTAAAATCACATGACCCTGTTTTATGTACGTCACTGTATTTCGTGGTGAATGCCATTATGATTAGAGACTGTGAACTGAAAACATTGCTCTCTTTACTGTGCTTGTTTCAAAGCAGACAGACACACCATTTCCCAGCAAATTCACAAAGGAAAAGCTGCTAGATAGATTAGTTAGGGTTGGGATACAGCAAGATTATACTGCTGTATACTGCATCTTTGCATTGCACAAAAGTTCCTTGCTGCAGTTTTTGGGGGACAGCTTGTGCATAAGACACTGTTAGGAAACCTCTCAAAATAAAATGCTGTGGTATACTGGTTTCTTGCAGGAAATTTCATTCCGTGCCCAAAATTTCCTTGGTGCAGTTTTAATGGGGACAGCCAGTGTACATGACACTGTTTGGAATTCTGCTCTAAAAAGAAATCACTGTGATATTACAGGTTTTCTCTGCAGAAATTTCATTTCCATGCCCAAATTTGCTTGCTTGCATTTTGGTGGGACAGCCGGTGTTACAAGACACCATTTTCCAAAAGAACACCATTTCACAGATATTCCATAGATAAATATCTGTTTTCTAATCCCTAGGTTGCCTGTTGCAAAGTATAAGGATTCAAGAACACTGTAGATTTTGTGTCAGGGTTCTTCCATAAGACTACGTTTAATAGATATTCCATAGAAGAAAAATCTGTTTCTAATCCTATTTGCCAGCTGGACATTATATGAATTTAAGAATACTTGTGATTTGCTGTCTTGGAGTACAGTTCTTCAGTAAGAGATATGAACAGTCTGACCTTTTTAATATTTATCTTTTTGAAACATGGATGGCGAACTAGCAGGTGGTAAGGCGAAGCAAGGAGGGGTGTAAGGACTTGGAGTAGATGTCCCGGTCGACACGGGTGGTCGTTCGTCCAGTTCTCCGGACAACACACAAGTGAACACATTGTCAGTTGCCCCACCCCAGGACGCAGGCCTGTAATCGCTTGGTCGGTTCCCTGTGAATCTCATTACTCAAGAGCATTGCCAACCTGTTCTTCAGTAGTTAACACAACCTAAATTGAATGGTTTTACCTCCTCGTCCTCTCAATCAAGGCCACAAATGTCGTCGCCGTTGTCATCATCATCGTCATCATCAGTCCAACCTGAAGCAAACACAGTCCATATGTCAACCAATGTACAGAACGCTCCATGTAATCCATATTCTGAAGATCTCTTGAAGTGGTTGGGTCGAAACCATTTCAAAGATCAAGAGGCCAAAGAGGATGTGATTTTTTCTGCTCTGACGCTCAGTCGCTTATGCCCTCAGAGCAGGAGAAGGAAGCTGGGCAGTCGGCAGAAATCCTGAGTGGTCAGCAATGCCTCACAGTGCCTGTGGCTTGTAGCCTGCCGTTTGAGGATGTAGACTGTCAAGACAAGGAAGTCACCTGTGATGATGATGACATTGCGGATCCGACATGGTTTCTACAGCAGCAGTTGCTTGCAAGTGCCTCATCATTGGAGGAGTAAGATGATGGGTTAGTGTCAGTGCTGGTCTGGCCTCAGAAAGGGAGAGGGCGGTTGCACAAGACCGCTGACATGAATCCGCCAGCCTTTGTCAGTGGTGGCAGCGGGAACAACACTACTAGGTTGACACCGTCGAAGAGGTCCAGGACCTGTGGAGCCTGGGCCTTTTTCCATCAAGCCTCAGATTCGCTGGCTGACATCATATGCCGGATTTGCCGTCAACGCGTCAGTAGAGGAAAGAATCTAAAGAGTTTAACCACAAACATGAACAGGCACATGCATCTAAAGCATGAATTGATGTGGAGGAGTCACTTGGAGAAAAAAGGTCACATATGTCCTGGGCTTCTAACCACTGTGACATCCTCTGTCTCTACCTCCTCCGTCACTTTCAAGACCAAGAGGTCCTCTGCTGCCAATGTGCCGGAGCAGCATGAACAAGCACCATCCCCAGTCCCAGACATTGTCGGACGATTCTCACTGCCACCACCAGAGAGATAGCCTACCTCTTTTCCTTTCACCAGTATGACCTTCACGCTGTACAGCAGCCAGTCTGGTAGCCAGCCTTCTGTGTACAAGGTGTGGGAGCATAAGAAATGCTTTCACTCCAACCATCCCAAAGCCAAAAGCCTGAATGTCGGCATTGCCCGGCTTTTGGCCTTTGAAATGTTGCCTTTCCACCTGGTTGACACAGATGGGTTCCGCCATGTCATGGCCCTGGCATGCTCCCAATGCCAGGTGCCGAGCAGGCATTTCATTGCCAGAAAAGCTGTCCCTGCCCTGGCCAGTCACGTGGCAGAAAAAATCTCCAGCATGTTGGCTGCATCTGTGTCTACCAAAGTCCATCTCACTACAGAAATATGGACTAGTAAGCACGGTCAAGGGCGTTACATCTCACTGACTGCTCACTGGGTGAGTTATGTGGATGACAATGTCTCTGGTCATGATGGTGGGTCTTGGGTTCGGCGGACACTCTTCCACACTGCTAGGATGATGCAGGTTCCAGACCCCCAACCTCCATGGGTAGCATCACGTGCCAACGGAAACCAGACCATTCTAAAATTAATGTGTCTTGGAGACTGTCAACACACAGGTCAAGAGCTGTGGATGGCTCTGCACACTGAGACTGACCAGTGGCTGGGTGCTAAGAACCTAGCACCAGGCAAGGTTTTTTGCGACAACAGGAAAAATCTCCTTGCTGCCCTTAAAATCAGTAGACTTACGCACATCCCTTGGCTTGCACACGTCATGAACCTGGTTGTACAGAAATTTCTCAAGCGCTACCTGGGTCTTGACTGTCTGTTGTGGAAGGCTCGAAGTCTTAGATCACACTTCAGGCGCGTGCACCCTGCTTCGGCACGACTGGCATCGTTGCAGCATCATCTGGGCCTTCCCGTCAACCATCTCATAGTTGACGTGGCAAAACGCTGGAATTCCACCCTCCACATGTTCTAGCAATTGTTTCTGCAGTGTCATGACATTATGCAATATGAAATGTCATATGACTTGATGCGCAGAGGTGCGGACCTCGGGGTGTTGAGCCATAGAGAGTGGAGGCAGGTGAAAGATGTCTGCACCATCCTTGCCAGTTTTGAAGATGCCACCAATGTGGTCAGTCAGGAAAATGCCATTGTCAGCATGACCATTGTGGTGATATTTTTACCGGAACAAGTGTTACATAATCTGAAGCAGCAGGTCCCAGCAGTGATGGAGGATGCAGACACAGATGCGGACACAGAGCCTTACTCACCAGAGGATGTAGAAGGCTCGACTGTTTCCCAAATTTATAGGTCTTCTTTAAGCGGTGGTTCGGGGTCCAGGACTGGTGCAGGACAGCACTTCAGCTCACAGAGTACAGCGCATGAAGCTAGCCAGAGCCTTGGTAAAGCTCAGGATGAGGAAGTGGAGGAGGAAGATGAGGCAGGGCTGGACACCTACGGTACCAATTTCCCTTCAATGATAAGAGGTTGGCACAGAGGAGGAAGATCTGTTTAGTGCCCCTCGACCTCTAGGCTTGGGAAATTCCGGCAGCATCTCACACTTGAGTACTTGGATGCTACATTACCTACAACATGATCCACACATCAAGGCAATCAGAATGAACAGCAGTTACTGGGTGGCCACCCTCTTTGATCCATGTTACAAATCAAAAGTCAGCAATTTCCTTCCACCCACACAAATTGACAGAAGAATGCAGGAATTTGAGACAGTGCTAATTGACCAACTCGGGACATCTGTTGTATCGTCTTCACGTTCTAATTAGGGATGAGCGATTATAATCACGCGATAATTTAGGTGAGAATCTATGCATAATCTATTACTATCGCGCCATTTTCGGCGCTTCCTGTCATTTTGGCGGCCAGCAAATAAGCTTAGAGCATAGAGCAGGGTGAGCTGGGTGTGCGACGTCATGACTGTGATGTGTATGGTTGTCATTGGCTGGAAAAATCACATGACCTCGTTTTGCATAGAACAGCGTTTCCTGTTCACCACCAGTGTGTCAGTGTCTCTCATTAGAGCAGGACGTGTGCTAGATCTCTCCTCAATACAGCTCAGCTCAGAGACACAGTTCTCTTTATTCACACAGACAACTATGCTTTTAGCTGTGAACATTAGAACATAGGTAGATTAGAGAATTTCAGTTCTTAGTTAGTTAGGCTGAGACTTTTTAAAGAAGCATCTAGCGCTGTATGGCCGCGGGGCAAGGCGGGGGGTGCGGGCGAACACAGACAGAAAGGCAGGCAGGCTTTTGAAAGGAGTGTATATTGTGCAGCCCAGACTCTGCTTTGAACCTGCATTGAAATGGCTTTTTTGTACCAGTTTTTGGCCAGCACACCTCGCACATGAGGTGAAATAGTATCTTTTATTTTGTGCAGCCCAGTTTTGTTCAAAGAACCACCTTGTAATTACATTAGTTTACAGACATTTTCTAGTAACTGCTGTTGTATTTCATTGGTGCAAAACCCACCTTTTAATGTCCGTACACATTTTTATTAGGTGTTTTTCACTTTGGCCCAGGCCATTTTTGTTCAAAGACCCATCTTGTACTTATATAAGGATACAGAAATTTTCTAGTAATTGCAGGTATATTTCATAGGTGCAAAAACCACCTTTTATTCTCTCTATCACTGTCAATGGCTCTACACTCTCACCTGTTCCGCAAGTCCGCTGCCTAGGGGTAATCCTCGACTCCTCTCTGTCCTTCAAACCACACATCCAAACCCTCACCTCTGCCTGCCGCTTCCACCTGAAAAATATATCTCGCATCCGTTCGTTCCTCAACTTCGACACCATAAAAATGCTCGTCCATGCCCTTGTCATCTCCCGCCTTGACTACTGCAACATCTTTCTCTGTGGCCTCCCATCTAGCACTCTTGCTCCACTTCAAACCATTCTCAACTCTGCTGCCCGTCTTATCCACCTCTCTCCTCGCTACTCCTCTGCTTCTCCCCTCTGTCAAGCCCTCCACTGGCTTCCCATTGCCCAGCGAATTCATTTCAAGTTGCTAACCATGACCTACAAGGCTCTCCATAACCTCTCCCCTCCATACATCTCTGCCCAAATCTCCAGATATCTCCCCTCACGCAATCTCCGCTCCTCACAGGACCTTCTCCTCTGCTCTCCTCTTATCAGCTCCTCACATAACCGTCTCCAAGACTTCTCTCGCGCTTCCCCCACACTCTGGAATGCACTGCCCCAACACATCAGACTCTCTGCCACTCTCACCAGCTTCAAAAGCAACCTGAAAACCCATTTCTTCAGGATTGCCTATAACCTACAATAACCCTGCTGCCACTGTACTACCCCACAAACATGTCTGCCCCTCTCCTCCTGTCTCTTCCCTCCTCCTTGTAGATTGTAAGCCTTCACGGGCAGGGTCCTCTCTCCCTCTGTACCAGTTATAAGTCATTCATTGTCATTATTGTACTCACTTGACATATCATGTATGTGACCCCCCTCAAATGTACAGCGCCATGGAATCAATGGCACTTTAAAATAAATGTTAATAATAATAATAATAATAATAATAATAATAATAATTTTATTATCCGTACACAATTTAATTAGGTGTTTTTCACTGGCGCAGGCCATTTTTTTTCAAAGACCCATCTTGTACTTATATTAGGATGCAGAAATTTGCTAGTAATTGCAGGTGTATTTCATTGGTGCAAAAACCACCTTTTTTTGGACTTGTTCCGAACTCAATTGATTTCTGGGTGTCCAAACTGGATGAATGACCTGAGCTATTTTTTCAATTACTTTTTCAAATACTAATTTTTTTCTTGAAAATGTTATTCTGAGTGTCCAAAAGGTCATTTTTTGCAGGTTTTGGGGTCAAGCCACTCTAAAAGATACCAATAGTAAAGGTCGTATTTAAAAAAATCTTATTCCAAATACTCATAATAAAATCAGCAAGAAGAAATGAATGTTCAAATGGTAATTTTTGCTGGTTTTGGGGTCAGGCCCTTGTAAAAGACAGCAATAGTAAAAGGTCGTGTTGAAAAAAATCTTATTCCAAATACTCATTTCTTCTTGCTAATTTTATTATGAGTGTCCATCAGTAAATTTTTGCTGGTTTTGGGTCAGGCCATTGTAAAATACACCATTATTAAATGTCCTGTTGAAAAAAATCTTATTTCAAATACTCCTTTCTTCTTGTAAATTTTATTCTGTGTCCAGAAGGTCAGTTTTGCTGGTTTTGGGTTCACGCTACTGTAAAAGGGTTGCCAGGGGTGCCAGTAGGGCAGTACTCCTGTCAGTGGTCCTAATCAAAAAGGGGCCCAGTGATATGTTAAAAATAGGAGCTAGTTATGGGTGGGGGCCTCATTTGATGTAGCTGCATGGGGTCCTGAAACGGTTAATAGATGAATGATGGCAGCCCTGGCTACCACTGCACCCCCTATAACAACGGCCCTGCCAGCTGAACCTCCATGTTTCCCATTGGTAAGTTCTTGCTGCCACTACATATATGACATGTTCTTGGGCCCTGGTGAAAAAAGTGATAGGGGGCTCCTGCCATTTACCATGTGCGATTTCCAATACTGATGTCTTATGCGTTAAAGGGGCCCCGTAGCAGTTGCTACCGCTGTACCTGCTGTGGCTACGCTGTCCTCATCTTTTCGGTTAGCCATTGGAATGAATTTTTTTTAGTGATCACTCATCTCTACCAAACACACCTTCAAGATGACCACTGCCTTACTAAAGAAAATGAGGATAAAGGTGCTATACTGGCCGAGCATGTCTCCAGACCTAAACCATATTCAGGATCTGTGGGGCATCCTCCTACTGTAAACTGTGGCAAAGAATTAATTTTTTTCACTTATTGTGGGGAACTCTGTGTCAAAACCAGTGTGTGTATTTCTGCCCTACACATGCCTGAAATCCATCCAGTACAGTCTGTAGGGAACACAGAAGACATGGAAATATCCCATTTACTTGTCATTCTTTTTTTTGGGTTTTCACCCCTGTTTCTTTTTGGCTTTAGCAATACTGATGGATTATTGACCAATTAAATGCAGACACTGATGGATCAAAGGAAGGGCAAAATGATCAGTGACGTCAACGCAAAATTACTGCCGACCCCCTCTCCTCTCTTTGGGGGGAGGGTGGGCTCTAAATGTATCAGCATTTAACAGAACAGGTTCTGTCATAATCTGTGGAATCATCTGTGTAAAAGGAGTGCACTCTTTGACGCTATAGTGGGATCTTGGCCCTCTGCTCGGTTCTTTCTAGCTGCCACTGACATTTCCCTGTCAGACTGCATTCCCACTTCAGTTATCTGGTCAGTTTTTCCCCTGTAACTGCCCAGATAAGTCAAGCGTGAAGTGATTCTAAGAGCGGCACCTGTCATCTGCATGTCATTCAGCATTGTATCAAGACCAAACCACGCTCCCTATGCATTTTTGAGCATGGCACAATGTTTTACAACACCATACAGGCTCTCTGCAGCCAGGAAATAGCTGTTCAGCAAATTAATGCTGAACAAACCAAATTTTGGGGAAAATTCAATGAATCGGCCGAATCAAATTTTTTGTTCAGATCGCGCCACTTTTGCAGCTTCCTGTACTTTGGTGGCCAGCCAATCAGCACAGAGAGGGGTCAAGAATGTCACCAGTGGGGGGTGTAGGAATCTCACTGGCTTCTAGAATCACATGATCTTGTTTTATCTATGCCACTGTACTTCCTGCTGGACGCCATTAGCTTCCAGACTGTGAACTGAACGCATCTCTCTCTCTCTGCACCATTTTTTTTAAAGCAGGAAGACCCCAATTGCCAGTGTTTTCATAAAAGAAAAGCTGCTAGATAGATTAATTCGGCTAGTGTACAGCAAGATAAGGCAATTCTAGACATTATTAGTCAGAGATTTGGATACATTGGCTGCATTGCCCTAAACTTCCTTGGTTCAGAGGAGGAGGCGGATACAGAGCCATACTCGCCGTTGGATCTAGAAGGCCCGACAGTTTATAGGTCTTTGTTAGGGCTTCGTCCAGGGCTGGTGCAGGGCGTCACTTCAGCTCTCAGAGAACAGCGTATGAGGCTAGCCAGAGCTGTGTTGATGCTGAGGATGAGGAAGCAGAGGAAGAGGATGAGTCATGGCTGGACACTGATGGTACCGATGTCCCTACGATGGAAAGAGGTTGGCACAGATTTGAGGCAGAAGAGGAAGAGGAGGAAGATCTGTTTAGTGCCCCTCGACCCTGAGGCTTGGGAAATCCTGGCTACAACTCTCACATGAGTGCCTATATGCTCCATTACCTGCAACACGATCCATGCATCAAGACAATCAAAATGAACAGCAGTTACTGGGTGGCCACCCTCTTTGATTCAAGTTACAAATTGAAAGTCAGCAATTTCCTTCCACCCACAAAAATTTACAGTAGAATGCAGGAATTTGAAACTGTGCTCATTGATCAACTCAAGGTGTCTACTTCACGTTCTAATGTCACGGGGGGAAACACCGTCAGCAATCGTGATAACAGTAGGGTGGCAAGTAGCCGTAAACAGCAGCAGCAGGCATTGTGGCTGAAAACCTTAATGGGTGACCTGTGGCATTCGTTAATTACCACCCCACCAATGCCTGTAAGGCAGGGCACAAATCAGACACACCGAGACCGCCTTAAGACCATGGTCCACGACTACCTGCGGCTCAACACCGATGTTTTCGGACATGGTCCTGACCCAATCGACTTCTGGCTGTCCAAAATGGATTAATGGCCCGAGCTTGCTCAGCACGCCATATAAGTGTTATCCTGCCCAGCAGCCAGCGTCATCTCTGAACAGAACTTCAGCACAGCTGGTGGAGTGATAACTGACAAACGTATCCGGCTTTCCCTTGAGAATGACTTTTATCAAAATGAATCAAGTGTGGATCTCTGATTTTTTTGCCCCAGTTGCCGAGGTCACCGATTAGTAACAGGTCTACTTCACAATGTGAACTACACATTCCTCTTTGAAATAGAAATTGTTCTATTGAAAACACTTTTTTTTCAAAATACTCATTTTTTATTGCTAATTGTATTCAGAGTGTCCAAAAGGTCATTTTGCTGATTTTGTGGTCAGGAGAAAAAAAAAGACACTTTAAAGGACACCAATAGTAAAGGTTTTGTTGAAAAAAACTTTATTCCAATTACTCATTTCTTCTTGAAAATTTTAAGCAGTGTCCATGGTTTTGGGGTCATGCTGCTGTAAAAGACAGCAATAGTGAAGGTCCTTTTCCAAAAAATCTTGTTTCAAACAGTAATTTCTTCCTCAAAATTTTAAAGAGTGTCCAAATGGTAATTTTTGCAGCTTTTGGGTTCATGCTGCTGTAAGAGACAACAATATTTAAGGTCCTATTTCAAAAAATCTTGTGTCAAACAGTCATTTCTTCTTAAAAATTTTAAAGAGTGCCCGAAAGCTAATTTTTGCAGCTTTTTGGGGTAGTGCTGCTGTAAAAAACAACTATAATCAAGGTCCTATTCCAAAAAATCATGTTTAAAAAACTTTTATTCTTGCTAATTTTTGTGTCGAAAAGATCATTTTTGCTGATTTTGGAGTCATGCTGCTGTAAAATACAGCAATATTGAAGATTCTATTCAAATAAATCTTATTTCAAATACTGATTCCTTCATGCTAATTTTAAAACATCTGCTGGTTTTGGGGTCAGGCTACTGTAAAAGGTGTGCCAGGGGTGCAAATAGGGCAGTAATCCTGTCAGTGGCCCTAATAAAAAAGGGTCCCAGTGATATGTTAAAAATAGAAGCTAGTAATGGGTGGGGGCCCCATCTTATTTAGCTGCATGGGGCCCTGAAACGCTTGATAGATGACTGATGGCAGCCCTGGCTACCACCGCACCCACTCTAACTACGGCCCTGTCAGCTGAACCTCTGTGTTCCCCGTTGGGATGTTCTTGCTGTCACCACATATATGACATGTTCTTGGGCCCTGGTGAAAAAAATGATAGGCGTCTCCTGCCAGTTACCATGTGCCATTCGAATACCGATTCTTCTCATGTGTCACGGGAGCCCCGTAGAAGCTGCTGCCGCTGTACCTGCTGTGGCTACGCTGTCCTCATCTTTTCGGTTAGCCATTGAAAGGGATTAGTTATTTTAGCCTGTGAATATTTTTCTGTGAATCTTAAAGCCTAATTGTCTTGACTAAGATGTACCACGTATCCAGTTTACTTTTGTGGTTGGTAATTCCAGCTTCTCCTCACCTGTTTGGATCTAAAAATTAACCTGGTCATCCTCTCCCATTGACTTCAATTGATCGAGATCGTAAATCATAAATCGGCATGATATTTTTCAAAATCGGCAATCGCCTACATTGCGATATTTTTACTGATCGCTCCTAACTAGCAATTGCAAAAGTGTTTATTTTTACTGTCCCCATCACTAGAGATATGATCTTTGTAGTGAGAAAACCCTTTTGTAAGTTTTCCTTGGCTTAGATCTATAAAACCTCTCTGCACTGCTTTACAGGCTAGATATACTACCGTACAAACAATACAATAAGGAGAGACTACCCTTGCATGTTTGCCATCTAATGGAACACACCTCACATCTGTTAAATTTCATATGACTCTAACAGACAAAAAATGTAGCATGTTTCTTCTGAGACCTATAAATGTAAACAAGGTTTCCATGAGAGCAGCATTGACAATACTTATGACATAACCTGAGCCCTAAGGAGGGATCATATCAATTATTTTAATACTGACACATTAGTTTTACTCACTTTTATTCTAAAGGGTAAATTCAGATCAGTATATTCAGCAGCCAATTGTTTATTTCACTCATAAGGTGCTCACTTATAAAAAATCATATAGTTTAATTTCTACTTTTCTCATAGTTTACAGTGTGTATATTTTTTTTTTTTAATTAATGACCCAAGTAAGTTAATTATAAGTAAAAACCTGAGGGCATTGTAAGGAGCGACTTTATATGTTTTTTTCACATTTTAAACATTCATATTAAGGCATTAAATGTAATGACTTTTTATCTATCGATAGTTGTCTCATTTTTTTTTAAATTAAATACGTTTTCGCAATAATTGAAAACAGATTTGTATATCATTAATTATAAATTACTAATAATAGTAATAATAAACTGTGTTTCCCCATACATTTACAACAACATGTACAAATACCACTTTATAAAACTATTGCTCAGTAATGTAAGTATATGATAAAACAAAGGTTGACGTTGTGGTTTATTTTCTATAAAATGCCAAGTTAGGTGACAAGATATTACATATCTACTTGTCACAGTGTATTCTTTTCTTAAGATGCATGCTTAGAAAATGCTCAGCACTTTGTTATGGAATGAATGATACAGTATGTGTGCAGGTGCACTGTCTCTGCAACTGTAAATTACAATTATAAATCACATGTCATTTTAGGAATTACTCACCTGTGAGCCATTTGACAATAGGCATTTGACAATCTTTGATAAGGATAAATTATTTATACTGATCCCAAACTTTTGAAGGTTTAACAAAGGAAATTGAAAGCTCACAATATAAAATACATAAATCAACAAAGGATAATGTTTGTTTTTTTTTTTTTTTCCAGGGGTTTAACTTGTTAGACGTGTCTTTACAGCTAAGTAGTAGCTATTTGAATCTATGTGCTACATAAAAATAAAACAGAAATTGTTCCTTTCGTTTAATTTTATTTTCATTTAAAAA
>JAODAL010042013.1:0-35281 GCA_025379985.1 Phyllomedusa bahiana
AAAATGTGACAGAGTGGCAAAGGTAGTTGCCTGTTTCTGCCCTAGGGGAGTTTTCCCGGGTAGAGAGTGCCACCAAGAGCCGGGCTTGGTGGGGGGAGCCAATGGTTGTCTGTCAGCAACACTAGGTTGCTGACAGCTGTATGTAGCATGGCTGGTATCCAGCCATTAGGGGTTTGGCTTCCTCGGAACAGCTGCAGAGGGGTTTGGGTGGCTGTTCCCGCGTCCCAGGTATCCAGGTTCCATGTCGGGTTTTGGGCCAGTCTCGGGATGGCATAAAAAGCCTGTCTTTCCAGGTGATCGGGGGGCGTGGTCTACCACCTGAGAGTGGAGCAACAGAAGAGCTGGGAAGAGGGCTCTGGCCCCCAGAGGCTTGAGGCAAGTAGGTGGCTGCCTTCAGGAAGCCGAATCCAGCAGAGGCTGGAAAAACGTGGTTGTGGTGCTGGCAGTAGGCCCAAGCCCAAACAGGTAGTGAGGGACGTTTTGTGTATAGTTAGAGGCCAGACGGCAAGGGTTTTATTTTTATGATTTGTGTTTCTATAATTGTGGGGCCTCAATAAAACTGGCTGAGGCCAGTTTGAACCATTCCTCAGTGTTCAAAGGGTTATTTGTGCCAAGATTGTCCTACCAAGGACGGCGATCCCAAAAAGCCAAGCGAGAAACCCCCGAGACGGGCCAAGATGGCGTCTCAGAGCTAAGTGGCCGCTTACAATGCATAGATCCGACATAACATAAATGAATAAACTCACATTAGCAGTTATGGAGTATACACATATGATAGACCAGGAAATGACAAATAGAATAGTATGTATGAAAACCTAAAAATAGTACATAAGATCAGTTCTTAGATTAAGGACAAATGGATATCTGTTATTCAATATAAAAATCCAATAGGCTTCTCTTTTAAACAAGCTGTGTTTTTGATCACCACCCTGCTGTGGCATACAGATACGTTCAATGCCGCTGAATGTAAACGTGTCTATACATGAAGCGTGTTTCTGGACAAAATGCCTTGCAGCACTAGACTTACTGGGGTTGCCACTAGAGATGAGCAAATTTCTCAAAAATTAAATTCGCCAGGTTGGCCGAATTTTCCGCCCAAATTCTTTTCGACCCGAATTTATTTGTGGCAAATCGCGTTAAAAAACCTGGCTACGGAGAGCCTTTAGGGTGTTGTAGAACATGTAGAGCGTGGTGTGGTCTTCATAAAATGCTGTGTTTTAGTATGACATGCAGATGACAGGCACCGCTCTTAGAATCGCTTCACTCTTCACTTCTCTGGGCACTTACAGGTGCAAAACTGACCAAATAATTGAAGTGAGAACAAAGCCTGACAAAGAACTGAGCTGAGGGCCACGATCCTATAATAATAATAATAATAATAATAATAATAATAATAGTTTCATAGTTTGTAAGACCGAAAAAAGACAAGTTCAGCTAGTTGTGCTAAGGTGTTGATCCAGAGGAAGGCAAAAAATCCCAATGAGGTAGAAGCCAATTGTCCTCATTTTAGGGAAAAAATCCTTCCTGACTCCAATCTGGCAATCGGAAAAATCCCTGGATCAATGACCCCCTCCAGAATCCTAGACACTATAACTTGTTATATTATTACGCTGCAGAAATGTATCCAAACCCTTTTTGAACTCTGTCAGTGAATTCACCATGACAAGTCCCTCTGGCAGAGAGTTCCACAGTCTCACTGCTCTTACAGTAAAGAATCCCTTTCTATGTTTATGTATAAACTTTCCTTCCTCGAGTCATAGAGGATGCCCCCTTGTTCTATATACAGTCCTGGGTATAAATAAATCTTGAGAGAGCTCTCTATATTGACCTTTGATAAATTTAAAAATATTTATTATGTCCCCCCGAAGCCTTCTTTTCTCTAAACTAAATTACCCTAATCTTGCTAATCCTTCTGGGTATTGCAGTCCACCCAGTCCTTTTATTATTTTTGTTGCCCGCCTTTATACCTGTTCAAGCTCTTCAATGTCTTTCCTGTGCACTGGTGCCCAAAACTGTACACAATTATTCCATGTGTGGTCTAACCAGTTTACTTGTATAATGGGAGAATAATGTTCTCATCATGTGCCTCTATGCCCCTTTTAATGCACCCCATGATCCTATTTGCTTTGGCAGCTGCTGTCTGACACTGGCTGCTACAATTAAGTTTACTGTCCACCAGGATTCCCAAGTCCTTCTCCATGTCACTTTTACCCCGCGTTTTTCCAGTTAACAGGTAGTCATGTAATGGATTTTTGCTCCCCATGTGCATAACCTTGCATTTATCTGTGTTAAACCTCATCTGCCATTTCTCTTCCCAGGCCTCCAACTTATCCAGATCCCATTGTAATAACACATTATCCTCTATTGTGTAGATTACTTTACAGAGCTTAGTATCGTCTGAAAAGATCAATATTCTACTGTGTAATCCCTGTGTAAGATCATTAAAGGGGTTGTCTCACTATGAAGATCATAGTTGAAAATGTGGGGACCAAAAATCTAAGGATGTACGTCCTTGGTTACTATTCGCAAAGTGCTATGTTTTTAGAGAAGGGGCCCTGGTTTACATGTGCTTAGCAACGGTGTTTTGTTTCCCTGGCAGGGAAGCATTCTGTCCCTGCCCAGGTCGTGCACATGCAAAGGACGGGGCAGTTAAGAGGAGGGGCAGGGATGTGGTATGGCAGGCAAGGGGGAGAAGCAGTAAAGGGGACATGCAGGGGTTGTGTGTATTGTATCCTTTTCACTGCTTCTCCTCCTTGCCTGCCAATACACACATCCCTGCCCCTCCTCTTAACTGCCTTTTCCCTTTGCATGTGCACGACCTGGGCAGGAACAGAAATGCTTTCCTGACCAGAAACAAACCCCGTTGCTAAGCACAAATGTAAACCACCCGTTCTCTAAAACCGTAGCACTTTGCCAATATTTAACCAAGGACATACAACCTTTTAATTTTTGGTCCCCACATTTTCAACTATGATCTTCATAGTGAGACAACCCCTTGAATGAAAATGTTGAATAATAATAATAATAATCTTTATTTATATAGCGCCAACAAAAGCACTTTGCAATATAGAGGGTATAAGCACAGACAAGACAGACATTATATTATAAAAAAAGCTACTTACAAATCAGACATGAGGTGTGAGGGTCCTGCTCGCAAGAGCTTACAATCTATTAGGGTTTAAGTGTGAAATAAAGAGTGACAAGTGCTTAGCTTACAATGGTCCAACCATGTTACATAAATGTGAGGTAGTATGCATAAAAAAAGTGGATGAACCTGCCATCCCAACCATGCATCTATATACAGATAAGTGCCTGTGGGAGCCATAGTGCAGGAAGTGACAAATGTGTGACAGAATTTGGGGGGTTAACAATTAGGGATCTTGGTAGGCTTGTCTAAGAAGATGAATTTTCAGAGCGCACTTAAAACTGAGGGTTGTGAGTATGTCTGAACATATGGGGTAACAAAGAATGCAATAGTAGGTTCCTGGAGCAGGCACGGTCGCAGCACATTAAGGGGATGTCACAGCAGCGGTCACCATGCAAGGCCAGAGCTTCTGGTGTCATCTAGCGGCCGTGTGTTTACCACACACTAGGTCATCCGCTTTCTCCCAGATGACATCTGACAACCCCGGCAAAGAGTCCGTGCATCCGTAAGACAAAACCTTTATTTGGCATTGGCCAGAAGCAGGTCAGGGGCCCTCACCTGTCCTCAACACACCTCTGTCCTGTTCGGTTCAAGAGAACTACTATGTGCTGTGGGCTCTGCGCCACTATACAGTGAGGACGAACTATTTGAGGACAGTGAGCAGCAAAGAGGTGGCGAAGATATCTGCTGCTACTTGCAGAAGCGAGCAAGTAGTGGTGAGAAGAGTGGCATGGGGGGTTATGTTGTGAGCGGTCACGCTCTGTACAGCGACACCATTGAGGAGGACAGCAGGGACAGGAAAACACTAATCGATGTAGCTGATTACACTTGGGAGCTGGGTGAAACAAGCAAGGCTGGGACAAGGTATTCTGGTGCCCTAGGTAAACAAGGCATAAAGTGCCCCCCAGAAGGAAAATTCAGCCCACTTCATGCCTCCTTACGCCCCCTTTTCTGCCTGGGATGAAATGACGCCTTAGGCGTTTGCTTACCTTCGACTACCCATCGTCCCGGCCCTGGAAGCAAGGGCTTCATCATCATCATCTGGAGAAGAGAACGGCAGCTGTCGCGTCAGGCAGTGGCATAGCCGGCAAGTCGGTAGTGTGGCCAGGAGTCAGCAGGGTGGCAGCAGTGCCAGGTCGGGAGCCAAATGGCCACAAATTAGACCACCTACTTTGCAGGTCCCAGAAAGAAGCAGGGGCTCACTGAGGCAGCGGCAGTAACAGTCAGTCAGCGCGTAGCATTGGTGGTAAAATCACCTACTCGGCGGTGTTTCAGTTTTTTGACAAGACACAGGAGGAGGCGAATATGGCTATATGTAGAATCTGTTGGCAGAAATTAAAGCCTGACCAGGGACCTAAAATTGGCATTACAGCCCTGCGTCAACATACACAGCATCACCATACGTTGCCTAGAAAAAGTTCTCAATGTGGTGGTCCCCCCTGCCGAAGCAGAACCCCCAGGGGCACGACTCCCATTTTCAGCAGTAAAGCTCCACCACCTCTGCTGCAAAAACTCCCGTCTTTCACATCATCTACTTCCAAATCTCCTTTTCCTTACACTCATTGTGCCAGCAATCGTTCACCGAGACGATTCCAAGAGAAACTTTTTGCGTCTAGCCATCCCAACGCAGAAGCGACCGTGCCCTCTCCAATTGTGGGTACGCTATCCTTTTTCCCAAGTGGGGAAAAATTTCACCGTTCAGAAACTTGACATTTCATTATACCCAAGCCGCCCCCCCTTAGCAAAAATCAAGAAAACATGACAGCGAAAAACAGAGCAAAAACTATGAAAGGGGAAAACAGGGAGAAATCGATAAACAAGGCAAAAACAGGGGGAAGTTTGATAAAAAAGGGGGAAAACAAAGAAAATCAATGACAGACAAAACGGAGAAAATAGAACAAGAAAGGCCTTAATATTTTTTGATGAAAAAAACAGACCCGGGGTACCCCTTGTAATTTTTTTTGTCAGCCATGGATTCATGCAGACACGTGCCATTTGCTCCCGGGTCTTTCAGGAGACCAAATAATTTGTCATCCCCCCCCCGGACTACGGGATAACAAACATTTCACTGCTTCATGTCCTGAACATATCTACCAAACTTGGGTTCAGTGGACTGGAGGACATGGCGACTACATCTACGGCCACTGAGTCCCCTGGGGCAATGGGGACAGTGAAGGGATTGCCAATGAAAGCAAGGATAATGAGGAGAGGGGGGAATCAGATGGAAACAGATTAAGGATGGATTGAAGGGGGGCAAGGGTGCTACATGGGAGGCCACGAGAAATGTTGCAATATTGAGGCGAGATACAAGGGCATTGACAAGCATTTTGTGCTTACAAAGTGAAGGAATGAGCGGATTGGTGAGATATTTTTTTCTTCAGGTGGAGGCAAGGGTATAGGTTTATGGATGTGTGGTTGTGGAAAGTCCAGATAGGAGACAAAGGGTATACCCAAAGGTAGCAGACGTAGGAGTAAGTGATAGAGATCAATTTGCACCATCGGGCATCCTCCCACAGGTCTGACTGGGGGGTTCTTCAGCACTCATGTACCACTGCCACGGCTGCGGTGGGAGGTTGGGGTTGTAAGAGCAATACTAGCTCCACCTGCAGCAAACAGAGTCTGGAGTTGTTGATGTCTGTTGAAATGAGTGGTTTTTCTACTCAGGTGACAGGAGAGGAGGAGCAGGAGGAGTCCAAGGAGGACGAGCACATGACCAACACCCAGCGAGACGGACCATGGCAATATTACATTGGGATGATCGGCAAGGGAGCCCTCAGATCACTGCGTAGATGGTCCACTGCATGCTGATTTGTCTGCGTAGTTACAGCCGAATAATCACCATCCGGCAGAGGGATGACTTCTGGCTCTCCGTCATGGACACTCGCTACCAGTCCAAAATGGGAGCATTTTTTTTACCTGCCAAGACGGATGACAAACTCAAGTACTATAGAGACATTCTAGATAGTCAGTTGGCCGCTGCCTATTTGCACCATCGTTTATCCTCTAACAGATCTGACCTATTTTTTCACCCCCTCAAGTGATTTAGGCATCCACCAGCAGCAGCAGCACCTGGAGCAAAACCTGAACCCTTGATTCTTCTGGCTACCTGCCTTAGCTACTATTCTGATGCTGCCGCCACTCACCTGATGCCACACACCTGCTGCCAGCTGCTCCTTACACCACCCACCATCTTTACCAGGGATTGGTATTGACACCCACCTCCCCACTCTGCACTGGGCTATTATGTAGCCTTCTTAACGCTGCAGCCCAAATCACCACTCAGGTATCCTCATGTTGCTTCTGTTATCTCCAGGCTATGTCACCATGTCACTCTCTGGCTTGATGCTGCTGTTGCTGCCATCTCCTCATTATGTCACCTAGCTGCCACCACCTCAAAATTATGACATTATGCCACTCTTTGGCTGATGCTGCTGTTGTTTCTGACACCACTTCCACACTGTATACTTGTGCCAGTCTGTGGCCTAATAATGCTGCTGCCACCTCCACAATCTGTCATTTGCCACTCTGGCCTACTCATCGATGCTGCCAACTGTGACGCACTCAGCCAGTCGACACCTTGTGGTTTTCTAATTCCTGTTTCCACTCTCCACCACTTCTATGAAAGTTGCCACTATGTTTGGTTTTCCGCTTCATTTTAAATCTGTCAGATGGAATGAAAAGACAAACACACAATTGTGTTTTCGAGACGTCGTAAGCAGTATGACATATGGTCTTTTGTTTGCAACGATTGTCATTGAGATAAGGTAGCCAAAAGCAGGAGTTCGGATACAAAACACCAGAACACAAGCAAACACCCTGTTTCATTTTGGCTTTAATGCATGATTGATTATTGACCAATTGAAAGCAATACACCAGAAGGATCAAAGGAAATTGCAAAATGAATATTGACGTCAATGCAAAATTACGGATGACACCATCTCCACTCTTTATGGGGGCTCTACATGTAACAAGCATTAACATACACAATAATTTAAAAATTTTAACTGCTTGCCACAGATGCAATATCCCAAAGACTGTGAGTGTGCTAGGATATTAGATGTATGTAAGTGCTGAAATACACAACAAACTGGATAAACACCTAATTCTCCACAAAAAGTGAATAAATTAACTCTTGGCCACAAACTAAAATACCCCTACCTGTCTGATGTTGATGGATTTCAGGAGTGTATGTGGCAGAAATACAGACACCCTGTATTTGACTCAAAACCGCCCCCCCCCCCCAAAAAAAAAAAAGAGTAGAAAATAACCTTGGTATAAAATACCCTATCAAAGGAATGAGATGAAATACATCGTAAATGGGGTAAAAATTACACACCCTGCATTTTTACTCCAAATTACCCCCACAGAACAAATGCTACATTAACCCATTGGGTATGAAAATACCCTCAGAAAAAAACTGATGGATTTAGGCATATATGGGGCAAAAAAATACAACACATGCCCCAGATATTTTAACTCCAATTGCCCCACAATAAAGAGGCCCTAAATTCCCCCTCGGGAATAAAATACCCTACAGAAAAAACAGATGGATTTGAGGCGTGTATGGGGCAGAATTACACCCACCCTGGACTTTAGGGAGAATACCCCTCAAACTGCCTGCGATGGCAGCCGGGGTAATGCGTAGTACAGAATCGTAATCCGGAGACGTAGTCAGGGACAGGCAGGAGGTCAGAACAGGCGGCAGAGGTTCGTGTCAGAGACGGGCAATGTCAAGGTCCCAGGAAACGAAGCGGGAACGGACCTGGTACAAAACAGGTATCAATACCGGAACTCCAACACTCGCAAGACTCACTAAGCGCGCACCAAACAAACTGGCAGAGAGTTCAGGGGGCGTGTACCACACATAGGAACCAGACGGCCGGCCATTGAACAAATTAACCGTGGATGCTGGGCCTTTTAAAAATCCAGACCAGTCGTCTGTCAGGCGGCCGTGACCAGAAGAGCAGAAGCAGAAGCACAGGAGCGCGGAATAGTAATGACCAGGCACGAGAGCTTCCGAGCAGTGAGGGGCTGGACGCGGGCAGCCACGGCACCCGCGCCGGAACCCCTGCGGGCAGGGGGAGGCCGTGGGCAGTGACGGCACCTGCGCCAGCCTCCATGACAGTACCCCCCCTTAGGTTTCCCCCTCTTTCTGCGGAATTTAGAGAGGAGGTCAGATGACAGGTTGCCTGGGTTCCCACGACTCTGTCCTCAGGCCCGAACCCCTCCAGTCAATAAGACAAGAACCGTTCACCCTCACTGTTTTTTCCACCAGCTCTCCTTGACCTCAAAGACGTTACTCCCTATCAACGTTGGCCCACATGAGAAGGCAACAGAGCCAAGGGAAACATGCAATTCCGCACCACGGCTTGAGAGAGACACATGGAAAGGCGTTCGGATACACAGAAGAAAGAGGCAAGCGGAGCTTGTAGACCACCGGGTTCGTTGCCCTGAAGTACAACAAAATGGCCGAAATACTTAGGCCTAACTTAAAACTTAAACCTTGAAAGCAAAAATACTTGCAGATCCTCAAACCCAATCACCCGGCTTAAATATGGGTGAAGTTCTACGGTGCAGTCAGCCTGGACTTGTGCGAGCGGAAGGCCCGTAGAAGGGCCTGTCGTGTACATGCCAAGTTCCTTGAATGTTCCGCACTTCCTCTTGGCATCCACGGCAGAACTTGACACGAGGTAGCCAGAGGGAGGGGCGGGCGGGGATGTAGCCCACAACACAAATAAAAAAAGAGAGTCCTCCTGGTGGACTCGAGTCTATAGAATTATATGAAAAGTTCCTGCACCAGGGAGGAGGTCAGACCAGTTTCCTGATAGGCGGATACAAAATGTGTCAGTAGGTAGGTGCCTAAAACTTAGGTTAACCCTCTCTAACTACCGTAGTTGAGGGTGGTATGCAGACGAGAAGTCCTAAACTGAACCTGCACCTGAGCACATAGAGCCCGCCAGAAATCTCGAAACAAAACTGGTCCCCTTATCCGAGACAATAAAGCAATGGGGACCGAGTAAATATGAATAATTTGGTGAAAGAAGTCTGGGCCAGCTGGGGGCAGAGGGAAAGCCCGGGCAGCAGAACAAAGTGAGCCATCTTCGAGAATCTATCTGTCACAACCAATGACCAGTTTCCACAGGGGCCGGGAGAATCCGTAACCAAAGCCATGTGACATGGGACCAAGGTCTTTCCTGGCACCCCGTGAGAGGGCTGAGCAGACCCCGCGTTCTGAGAACGAGGGGCTTTAAATTGTCAGGCACAGAAGTACATGCCAGGACAAAGTCTCAAATTAACTTGAGCAACAGTGGGCTCACCAAAAATAACGAGCACTAATTGCAGAGACTTATGTGACTCCAGGATGACCCGCTGTTCGAAGGAGCATGTCCCCACTTCAGGATACGAGCCTAACAATGGCAGGGCGTAACGTAGGTCTTACCCAAGAGGCAGATGTTGAAGGTCCACGTGGGAACTCCGTTGAGGTGAGATGTTCAGGAGGAATTATGTGCTGCAGAGGCGCACCAAGCCACTGTGATCCGAGATCTAGAGAGGGCGACTGCACGAAGTCTTCCCAGCTGGCCAGAAGTGAAGAATAAAATCAAAGATGGTGAAAAAGAGTGACCCCCTGGCTTGCCGAGGATTCAGCGGTCGTTAGGTCCGACTGCAGGATAGAGTAGATATTATGAATCGTCAGAAAGAAATCAATGGGGTGGCGAGCCCACTCCAGCAAGGGCCGCCAATCTTCTAGGGCTAAACTTAATTCCGCGATCACCCATTGTATATTATTTTCAGCTGGGTGAAGGTATTTTGAGAAGAAGCCGCAAATACGTAGTTTTTCCCCAGAGGAGGCGACATCAATAGGAGGTACATCGCCTGCACCTACTAGAGGAGGCATCCACTTCTAGGACAAACGTACGCAGTGGTCCGGGTTGAGACAGAACTGGAGCAGAAGCTAAAGCTGATTTAAGACGATCAATGCATCTTGGGCTTACTGGCGGCAGGATTTAGAGTTGTGCCTATTTCTCTTCGTATGGAGAAAATGCGGGACAAACTGTCCTTAAACATTAATTTGCGAACCCCAGAAAGCCGTTGGATAGAGCGAAGGGCCCCCAGGTCGAGGCCACTGTAAGAACTGCGGGGAGAGGATCTTTGAGGGGTCCATCAGGAGACCCTGAACCGACACGATATTACGCCAGGAAGGGCAATATAAGGTGCGTTCAAACCAAGCATTTCTCCAATTTGGCAATATAACTGGTGGTCCCCGGAGACGTTAAGCAACCTGGCGGACCGAGAGGCAGTTATTACCAGATCAGGATAGAATATTATGGATGTCATCAAAGGTAGATGATACACAGATGAATAGGAGATCGCGGAAGATCTCCATTGACAAAATCTGGAACACCCCGGAAGCTTTGCAGATGCCAAATGGCAAGACAAATATTCAAAATGGCCATCTCTGGTAATAAAGGCCATCTTCACTCGATCGCCTGTCACGGATACGAATCAAGTTGTTTGCACCCCTAAATCAACCTGGAAAAAAATTTTGCGCCACGGTATGCATTAAAAAACACTCCGAGACAGAGCAGAAGTGTATAGTTTTTAATAGTAATTTTGTTAAGTTCCCGATAATCGATAACAAGGTAGGCGAGATACCATCTATATTTTCAACAAAGAAGAAGCCGGCCCCCACACGTATAAGATTTACGGGATTCTCCTGATTATACTCCGACATAGCCTTAGATCTCCGGACAGAAAGAGATAGACTCTGCTCGTGGAGAGTACTACCGGGTTGCAGGTCAATAGGACATCGAACAGCCGTGCGGTGCGGGGGCAGAGGTTTCGGCCTTTCTATCGGAAAAAACGTGGCTATATCCGGTACGGAGTGGGCCAGACGCTGGCAAGGCTTGGTAGACTTTTACAGAGGCGGCCCATAAGCAGAACCGGAATACAAGGAAGGCATCCGCGAGAGGCACGCAGGACCCCGAACGGATATCTTGCCCGTGTATCGCACTCCAAGGTCGGAGCATGGTCTTGCAACCAAGGAAGGCCAGGATGATTTCCCGAAGAGGAGCGAGGCGAACAAGAAGTTTAAGAGTCTCCTTGTGTAGGGCGCCAAACAGCAAAGTGAGGGTGCGTGCAAACCAAACAGCGTCCTTTAGATATTCCCACTGAACTGGAGTAAAGATGACACATGGTTTCAGCAGAGTTGTCACCGGGAGACGAAATTTGGACACCAGAGCTTGGCTGACAAACTTTCCAGAATAATGAGGCTTTGGTGGCCACCTTTACATATCCCCGCCAGATGCTCCATGATACGGATCTTAAGTGTTTTTCTGGTACAATCTACATATTTCAAATAGCAGGTTGTCCAGATGATTACATAAACTACAAAAGGATTTGGATTGCTTTTTTTCTTGATTTTTTTATGTTTTTTTTTTTTTTTTTTTTTTTTTTTTTTTTTTTTTTTTTTTTTTGTTTTTTTTTTTTTTTTTTTTTTTTTATTTATTTTATTAATATTGTTATTATTATTTTTATTTGTTTTTTTTTTTTTTTTTTTTTTGTTTTTTTCATTTTTTTATTTTTTTTTTTTTTTTTTTATTTTTTTTTTTTTTTTTTTTTTTTTATTGTTTTTTAATAATTATGTTAAAGACTTTGCAAAAATAATTTATTTTGCATTATGTGTCCATTAACAGTGTCCCACCTATTCCTACATATCCCCTCTTGTATGGGCTGCATCAGCTCCTCAGGTTGCTATAGCTACAGACCTGTTTGATCACTCCCAATAGGCTGCCAGTGCTGTTCGCTATAGCTATAGACCTGGTGTCCTCAGCAGCTCATTACTGCAGGCCAGTAGCAGCCAGTAAAGCCAGTAAACACTGAATTCAAAAATGAAACTGAGAAACCAGTACTGAAGTAAGATGAATCAATGTAGTGAGACAACCCCTTTAAATATGTTCTCTCCCCTACTGTCCACAAAATTATTGGCTATAGTAGCTCAACAAATATCCCTGCATTTAACAAACCCTGCATGGTATAACCATGTTCGTACTGGATTATGACTTGAAAATAAACTATGAGATATTTTGGAAGCTGATGTTTGCCCTTTTTTCGCTACACAAATTCAACCATCCTTGGTAATTGGATGTAACACTTTATCCTGCCACAAAATGAATAAATTTTTTCTGATAATATTTGTAGTTTCTGAAAATTGGTTACTATAAGGAGTTGAAAATATGACAGTTGCTGTATCCTGAGTGTTAAAAGATTGTTTATTTGAATCAAGTGAAGACTTTCTAGATCTATTTTTAACATTCCCTGATGTCTTGTTCAAAATCCACTCAGTATAACTCTGTTAGCAGCATGAGCAAGCACCATCCCCAGTCCGAGGTACTGTCGCCCAATTCGCACCACCAACAACACAGCCTGCACCTTCCACCAATGTGACCTGCATGCTGTACAGCAGCCAGTCCACCAGGCAGCCTTCTGTGTACCAGTTGAGGAAGTAGAATAAATGCTTTCACCCCAGCAATTCCAATGCCAAAAGCCTGATTGTCGGCATTGCCAGGCTGTTGGCCATGAAAATGTTGCCTTTCCACCTAGTAGACACAGATGGGTTCCACCATGTCATGGCCCTGACCAAGAATTTAATTCAATCAGAAAAATATTCTTTAGAAACATAAACATCTTGAGACAGGATAGGCTTCTAGCCAGTTTATTAGATGAAGGTATACATTTAGTGGCAAAACGTAACAAAACCAAAGGAGCAGAAATATCTCCAAATGCCTTCTCTAATATTTCTTTGAAAGATACCTGGCTTTCTCTTAAAGTTTTTTTTTCCTGCAATAAAAAAAAGATGTGGCATATGCAAATACACCATAAAACAAAATACTTTTAAAGCAGATAAAGATACAAAAAAACTGTATAATATGAAAAAATGTATTAACTGTGACACCAATCATCTAGTCTATGCCATTTATTGTGTATCCTGCATTAAAACCTATATAGGCAGCAGTATCCGTAGACTCAAAACACGCATTTCTGAACACTTAAACAGCATTAAAAAAGGCCAGACATCTCACTCCGGGGCAGCCAAACACTTTATAGAGGTCCATGCGGGATCAGTAGAAAGCTTGCGATGTTATGGCTTAGAAAAAGTTGAGAGCCCAAGGAACGGAGGAGACTGGCAACGCCTTGTGCGCATGCGCGAGGCATTTTGGATCTACGAGTTAGATACGAGGGCACCCCGAGGCTTAAATTATAGAAACGATTTAGCCTATATATATATTAAGGTGGTTACCAATATGTCCTTTGTCCTCTCTGATTATATCTTCTCCTTATGTACTGAATTATGTGGATGCCATTCTGTATAGTTGTTTCATGAATGTATTTTTAACCTCATCGTAACGGATGTGGAAATGACGTGAATGTTTGTTGAGCACACCCTCTTTCCCCTTTCCTATTTAAATGAACATATTATGTTGAGAATACGTGACCGTGAACAAGGGCTACACGCAAGCCCGAAACGCGTCGGTTTGTAGGTCCCCCCTGCACCCTCCACCTGTTGTATCTAAATGAAATAAAGAAGGCACAGTTTTCATCGCCATCGCTGGGTCCGCTTACTTCATATATCGTTCTGTGCCGATCTTTTTAGTTAGCCATTGAAAGGAATGAAGTATTTTAGCTTCTCAATTTTTTCCTGTCACTCTTAGAGAAAAATTTTCTTCACTAAGTGGTTCCACGTATTCAGTTTATTCTTCTGGATGCTAATTGCCGCTTCTCCTCATCTGTATAGGTATAAAAATTAAACTGAACATCTTCTCCCATTGACTTTAATGGGGTTTGAAGTTCGAGTTCAACCGAACGACTCTAAGCGCAACATGTATAAAAGGGTTTTTCACCCTTTTTCGGGCATACAATGCACCTAACTGAGCCAGCTATGATGTCTAATGTGCCTAACATATGTGTTAGGCTCATTGTTCATAAGATTCGACACTTTCAAATACGTCTACCATGAAGGGGTGTTCTGGGGGCGTTCTGGGGCGTTTTAGAGGTGTGTCACACCACATTCATAAGATTAGACAAATATATGAATGCCTTCTTTTGCCTTCTAAGAGGAGAGTTGCTGCTGCTGGATCAAATGGTTATAAGATAAGTGGTGTAAGTGAGTATTCTGAGCGTGCGAGTGTGTCTGTTTTGTCTCTTGTGTCTGTTTTGTTTCAAGTGTCTTTTTGCTTAAGTGTAGGACTTAATTTTGGGGGGGACTTTAGATTTGGGGTTTTTAGAAAGGCAGTATTATAGAGATTTTTATATTTGCATCTGTATTTTTTTTTTTTTTTTTTTTGTAACCCCATGGTTCCTGTTTGACAATGTGCCAGGCACAACCTGTGCAATGTATGCCCCCTTGAGCAACACTTCGAGGGGGTATGCTGTGCAAGATGTGTGCACACTGCACATTTAAAAGCCCGGATCCTGGATCTAAATGAGCAAGGGGGCAACACTAAGTCCATTCCCAAACGGGGAAGCGGTTTGCTGCTCACTGAGAATCACTCGCAGGTGTAGATGCTGGGGAGGGTGGAGCATGGAGGTGCGGAACATGGGCAGCAGTGGGAAAGTTAAAAAGAAGGGAAGAGGGCAGAAAGAGTGTTAGGGAGGCTAGCTGAATTGGCACCCCCCCAACAAGTTTGCAAGATTGGCGGATGAGAGGGATGTCGGCTCAGAAATAGCATTGCTGCAGCAAGACATACCCCGTCTGCCCAGTAAGTTGGGAATAGGAGTGCAGGTCAGACTGGGACAGGTGCTATATTTGGGGGAAATCCTTTATAAGGGGCACAGCAGGGCAATCTCCAAAAGGCCCGGGGGAAATGTCGAAAACAGATTTTTTTTTTCCTGGGGCCCGGTTCGCCCTATGGGACGGGCTGACAGATTGCTGGGTGGGGGGTGAGAACCCAGTTTCATGGTCCACATTGGCACCAATGAAAAAGTTAGAGGTAGGTGGAGTGTCCTTAAAAATTATTTCAGGGACTTAGGAAAAAAAGCTCAAGGCAAGGGACCTCCAGGGTAATATTTTCAGAAATATTCCCTGTTCCGGGCCACCCCGAGAGGAGAGGGAGATTAGAGAGGGAATAGTGCTCAAAAAATTGGTGTGGAAAAAAAGGGATTTGGGGTTTTTGGAGAACTGGGTGACTTCTGTCTTGGTAAGGCTTATGTAGGGAGGGGCCTGCACCTAAATGGGGAGGGGGGGAGCTGTTTTGGGGAAAAAAAGGTCGGAAGTGGGGGAAGCATAGGTAAGTTAGTGAACAGGTGGAACATTATGGGAAATATACTGGGGGTAGTAACAGAAATAAAATTCTAATGGAGTCTCTATGGCCTCCAAATATAACAGAACCCAAGAAATATGCTCCTCGGAAAATAAATGAAGTCAAAATCAGAATGAGGTTGTTATTTGGGGACTTTAACTCCCCGACATAAACTGGGAATTAAAAACCTGTAGTCTCAAAAAAGGAAACAGGGTTTTTGTTATAACTAAAGTAATTACCTTTCTCAAAGGGTGCGGGAATCGACTAGAGGAAAAGGCCCTTCTGATTAATATTGACTAATGCCCTGACAGAAAAACGGGGTTCGGGTTGGGGGCCCCTAGAAAATAGTGACCATTTTAAATAAACTTCCATTTATCCTTCAATAGAGCTTTTTGTCATGGGCCCAAAAAAATAATTTAAGGAAGGCTAATTTTTTCCTACTTAGAGAGGCCCCCCCCCCCAAAAACCCTATTGCTGGGGTAAGGTGTTTTAAAAAAACGAAACAAAAAAATAAAAAGGGAGATCTTTTAAAAACCCCTTTTGGGGCCCCCTGTGAGAGGTAATACAATATGGTAAAAAAAAAAATTAGGAAAAAGGAAAAACCCAATGTGGGTCAACGAGTGTAAAGGAGGCAATAAAAAAAAAAAAAAGAAAGCGTTTGCTACTAAAAACAGGGGGGCAGTGAAGAGGCGCTAAGAAGTATAGGGAAGAAAAAAAGTGTGTAAAATAAAGATAAAAAGGGGCAAAGTAGAGACGAAAAACGTTTGCAATAGAAAATAAAACTAACCCCAAATATTTTTTAACTATTAAAATAGTAAAAAGATTAAAAAAGAAAATGTTGGCCCCTTTTAAAAGTAATAGGGAGAGACTACCGGGGCGATGAGAAAAAAAGCAAAAAAATTTAAAAAAATTTCTTCTCCACTGTATTTAAAAGAGGGGATGGCTTCTGTTTATGAGCAAAGGGAGGAGGTAAATTCAACTTAAAAAGTTTTTGTCTAACCCAAAGGAAAAATGGGAGCTCCGCCTTAGGAAGATTAAAATGACAAAACCCCCGGCCCTGACGGGGATACACCCGCGTGTCCTAAAAGGGGTTAAGTAATGTGTTGATAGGACCTATTTTTAAAATTTATGGGCTGTATAAAAAGGGGTATGTCCCAAAGGATTTGGTGCATTGCAAAAAGTTGTGCCAATATTCAAAAAGGGGTCAAAAATGATCCTGGAAACTATAGGCCCCGTAAGCTTAAAACCCCTTTTTGTGGGAAAATGTTTGAAGGTTTTCTAAGAGATGCTATCCCTAGAGTATCCATGAAAAAAAAGTATAACGCTGTTCCAGATGGGTTTATGAAGGATCGGTCCCCTCAGACTAAATTTATCAGCTTCTTGAGGAGGGTTGTTCCAGATGGATCAGGTGAGGCACTGGATGCTTATATTTTTGGGTTTTTCTAAAGCATTTGTACTGTTCCACATAAAAAGGTTGGTAAGTAAAATGGAATGCTTGGATGGGGGGAAAAAAATGTGCAAGGGGTAAGAATGGCTCCCTGATAGAAAACCCAAAAGGGGGGTTTAAATTTAAAGGGCTACACAGACTGGATCCCTGTTACTAGTGGGTACCACAGGGTCAGTATTGGGCCCTATCCTCTTTAAAATTTTCATAAATGATCTTACACAGGGATTGCCACAGTAGAATATCGATTTTGCAGATGATACTAAGCTCTGTAAAGTAAACCCTACAATAGAGGATAATGTGTTATTACAAAGGGTTGGATGGTTCTGGTCAGAGAAAGTGGAGATGGGTTTAACCCGATAAAGCAAGATTATGCAATGGGGAGGAAAAATCCCCTTACATTATTTTCATGTTAAATTTGGAAAAAAAAAACCCGGGTAAAAGTGACTGGAGAAGGCTTTGGAAACTAGTGGACAGAAAACTTAATGGAAAAGCCGTGTCGGCGCGCTGCCCAAAGGTAATAGGATCATGGGGGGGGTTTTTTAAAAAAAAGGTCATAGGACAATGATGGGAAAATTATTCTCCCCTATACAAAATAAAGGTTAGACCCCACATGAAATATTGTGTACGTTTTGGGCACCAGTGACAGGAAAGACATTGGAGGGCTTGAAAAATAAAAGGGGGGCAACAAAAATAATTTAAAGGCCTGGGGGGGATACAGTACCCAGAAAGTTTGCAAGGTAAAAGGGGTTTTTTAGTTTAGAGAAAAAGGGCGGCTTCCGGGGGAATAATAATATGTTTAAATATATTAGGGGGCCCAATATAGAGATCTCGCTAAAAAATTTATTTATACTCAGGTGTTTCTAGAAAAAAAGGGGGCATCCTCTACGTCTTGAGGAAAAAAAGTTTTTCATAAAAAGAAAGGGATTTTATGTTTTTGGGGGTTTGTGAGGGGGTGTGGAACTCTTGCCAGAGGAAATTGTCTGGGGAATTTCGACAGGTTCAAGAAGGGTTGGATGCATTTCTGGAGGTGTAACATAACAAGTTTAGTGTAGGATTTTGAGAAAGGGTTTATACATTTCTAGATGTAAAAATAACAAAATTATGTGATAGGATTCTAGAGGGTGGTCGTTGATAGGGGTTTATTTTCCCATTGCCAAATTGGAGTCAGGAAGGAATTTTTTCCCTAACATGAGGACAATTGGCTTCCCTCAGGGGGGTTTTTTCCTCCTGGGGTAAACTTTAACACCTTGGCAACATTTAAAAAATGGGCGAACTGGATGGAGTATGTCTTTTTTCGGCCTGACAAACTATGTAAATATTTAACTAATTTTTGAACTGGTTGGCAAAAAATAGGCTTTACAGCTCCCCACAGGCAACCTTTTTAATTGGTTAACTGAGCGAGGAGTTAAATGGAGTGGATATCTGTAAGGGGGGAAAAAAATGTCCAATATTTCTCAATTACACCAGTTAAAAATAATAAAAAGTAATTTATTATAATTATCAAACTGTATAAAATGTAATTATTTAAAGTTAATGAAAATGTGATATATAAAATTAATATAAAAATACATTATATCCCTACAATATAGAAAGTTTTAAAATGTATTTAAAATTCATAGAATCTTAAACAATTTTACATTAAATAACCCATATGTTGTTGTTCAGTTTTTAATTTTTAATTAAATTTGAAAAAAATTTTTTTTGCCTTTTACCCTTTATTTAAACAGCAAAAGCCAGCACAAACAGAGGTTTGCGGTACTTGTGGCCCCAAGCAGGTCATACCAATTTCTATTTACTGACATGCATTTTAAGGGTTTTTCTTTAAATTTTCCCAACCCATTAAAACCCCTTAAAACATTTAGGGCATTACTTAGCTAAGTTCCATAATGCCCTAAACATAAATGAGGGGGCGTCAAAATTTAAAACAACATTTTTGAAAAACACAAAAAACCCCCTTTCATACACGGGCATTTTACATTGAAAATGATACTTGACTATTCACTTCAACACGGCTTCCTTCATACATGTCGCCCTAAGTTCAAGGTTCGCCTTGAAGTCGAAGTTTTTAGAGTTCGCTCTTCACTAGTGGTGAGCTATCTTTGAAATACAGTTTGTGTATTTCTCAAATACATACATCTCCATTACAGCCAGTTCAGTCTTTTGGGATAATACTCTCTGTGCGAAAGAGTTACTTTTTTCACTTATCGTGGTGAACTATCTTTGAAATACAGCTTGTGTATTTGTCATATACACACATCTCCATTACAGACAGGTTATTATTTTGGGATATTGTTCTCTGCGAAAAAGAGTTACTTTTTTCACTTAGAAGGTGAAACACCTTTGAAATACAGCTTGTGTATTTGTCATATACACACACATCTCCGTTATAGGCAGGTTATTTTGGGATATTGTTTTCTGGGCCAAACAGTAAATTTTTGGCACTTAGGGCCCGTTTACACGGCAATGGACAAATACCGGTCGATTTATCCGACCGGTATTGGTCCAGTTTGTGTTCCGTGCATATATTACGAAAACCAGACGGAAGAATGTGCATGTTGAATGTTTTTCGGGCGGCCTGCGGGCGGAAATACCACTGGCAGAAAACCTGTGCAGTGGGGACTGCTGCACGGGTTTTTCCATAGGAGCCCGTTATGCTCATTTGTGGCTGGTTTTTCAGATGGTCTGCAAAACTGCAAACCGTCTGAAAAACCGGCCGCATACCCGTGCCGTGAGAACATGCCCTTATTTGTCTAAAAAAAAAACTTTGAAATAAAGCATGTGTATTTGTCATATACACACATCTCCATTACAGGCAGGTTATTATTTTGGGATATTGTTCTCTTTGCAATAGAGTTACTTTTTTCCCTTATAAGGTGAAACACCTTTGAAATATAGCTTATGTATTTGTCGCATACACACACATCTCCTTTACAGGCAGGTTATGATTTTGGGATATTGTTCTCTGGGCCAAAATCTAAATCTGTGACACTTATTTGTCTAAATAAAACCTTTGAAATACAGCTTGTGTTTTTGTCATCTACACACATCTCCAATACAGGCAGGTTATTATTTTGGGATATTTTTCTCTTCGCCAAAGAGTTCCTTTTTTCACTTTTAAGTTGAAACACCTTTTAAATACAGCTTGTGTATTTGTCATATACACAAATGCCTGATGCATCAGACTAGATCAGTCATGCAGCCTCACCCAAACTTTGACAAATGAGTCTGGATTCTTCTGGAGACCGGCCTCAGCTACTATTCTGATGCTGCCACTTGCCTGATGCCACACATTTGCTGCCAGCTGCTCCTTCTACCATCCACAATCTTTACCAGCGACTGTTTTTGCCACCTCCAGAATGTCAATGTGACGATATCTTACCTCATGCTGCTGCTGTGGCTGCTGCCGTGACCCACACACTCTGTCATTGTGCCACTCTTTGGCCTACTCATGTTGTTGCCACCTCCACCACTCTGTGGCCTACTCATGCTGCTGCCAACTGACCATTCCCTCAGTCGACCATCCTGTGGTTTCTTTATGCTGTTTCCACCCTCCACCACTCTATGACGTTGCCACTATGTTTGGTTTTACCGCTCTTTTAATCTTTTAATCTGTCAGAAGGAATGAAAAGGACAAACACAACAAACTGTGTATTTGGAGAAGCCATAAGGCCAGTATGTCATGGTCCTTTGTTTGCATCAGGATTGTCTGATGATTAGGTAGCCAAAAGCAGGAGTGAATACAAAACACAGAAGACATGCAAATGCTCCATTAACTTGTCATCTCTGTTTTGGATCAACTCCTGTTTCTTTTTGGCTTTAGCAATACTGATGGATTATTGACAGATTGAAAGAGGACACTGACAGGTCAAAGGAAGGGCAAAATGATCAGTGACGTCAACGCAAAATTATTGCCGACACTCTCTCCACTCTTTTGGGGAGGGCTTTACATGTGTCAGCAGAACAGGTGCTGTCATAATCTGTGGAATCATCTGATGACGGCGTAAAAAGAGTGCGCTCTTTGACACTATAGTGGGCCCTCTGTTTGTTTTTTTCTAGTTGGCGTTGACATTACCCTGTCAGGCTTCCTTCCAACTTCAGTTATTTGTTCAGTTTTGCCCCCATAACTCTCCAGATAAGTGAAGTGTGAAGTGATTCTAAGAGTGACGCCTGTAATCTGTGTGTCATACTAAAACACTTTATTGTTTAAATACCAAGCCACGATGCCTATGCATATTTCTACATGACACAATGTTCTAAAACACCATACACGCAATTCGCCGCAAATAAATTTGGAACGAAACAAATTTTGGGGAAAAATTTGGAGAATCAGTTGAATCGAACTTTTGAGAAATTAGCTCATCTCTATAGCCAATGATAGAGTTCTGTACCCCAACATTGTACTGATAAAACTACAGTGCACTCTACGAAAACAAGTCACAGTCAATATCCACAAGAGAATATTTTCAACATTTTGATTTGTAAGATCAAACAGGACAAATATTGGAATAGCTCTTGAACGTTGAATTAAGCTCTTACTAAGTTTTATTAAAAGTTTCAAAACATCTGAAACAATGGGTAAGATGTATTAAAACTGTCTAGCAGTAAGACTGTCTTTGTTGCCCAATTGGAGCTCAGTTTTAATTTTTCCACAGTACCATATGAAATGAAAGTTGAGCTCTGATTGCTTCGTAAGGGCCACAAAAGACAGTCTTTCTGCTAGACAGTTTTTTTTACATAGGCCCAATGTGTTTCTTTTGAATATTACTCTGTGTCGGGTTTCTAAGTAAATCTGTCTCTATCACTGCCATTCCAATGTTTTGCCATTCCAATGGCCAAGCACAATTCCAATAGTCATCCTGTCCAATTATGAAGACATCCTGTCCAAAATTAAAGATAACATAGACGTTGAATACAGTTTGTGGCAGTGTGTGGCAATATCATTTGGTCTTTGTATATTGTTATTTTGAAATATTAGTATAAGGATCATGCCTTGTTTACTACATTTACTGGAGGCTGCTATGTTGGAGTTTCAGCATTCTCCATGCCAGCCAGCAGGGCAACGGTTAACCTGACGTTAGCATTAGCAGCTGTTGCCAATTTCTCTGTCTGTCTGGCTATGAAAAACAGCCTCTGCTATGAGACAGGGCCTGAATTATCTGGGTCTCTAGCCGTCTGGTCCGTATTCCTTGTCCATGTTTGTACTCCAAGTCTGCAGTTCCCCTGGCATTACTCCTGGCTCACATCTACAGTTCCTCTGGTGTCCTCCTGGTCCAAGTCTGCAGCTTATCTGGCAATTCTCCAGGCACAAGTCCGCAGTTCCTCCTAGTCCCAAGAATCCACCCCTTCCCCAGAAACTTTTTGTTTTTGCATTGTTTCCTGCTTCTTTTGATCTGCTATAAATAAGTCCTTATATTGAAATGTTACAATTGGTCTTGATATACTGGTTTGGTCTGTAACGTTATGGTGGAACTAGTCACTACATTTTGTTAAAACGTGTTATTTTTTGGTCCTTGTATATGTACCGACTAGCCGAATACAGATGCAATTCAGTTAAACTGCACAGTGTTAGCTTCAACAAAAACTAAACCTAAAAGCAAATGGCACAATTTTATTTTTTTCTTGCTGGCCAGTGCAACAGCAGGTGCATAGTGGTGAGCACAGGTACGTGCCGCTGTATTCTGTGTGAACTCACCTGTATAGAACTAAGACTACAGAATCCTACATGTTTTGTTTATAAGTTTATACTTTTTTGTTTATATTTAGCCTTACAAGTAAGGGTAAAGTGCAAATTTACATATTTGTAGGGTGTACTTTTGGGGTGTTTAAATTTCCCCTGCAATATCCTAAATTTCGCCCACAGATCAGGTAAATCATAGCTCTCTTTAAGTGGGATTAAAAATTTCCAAATTTTTCCCTTTGGGGTTTTTTACACACCAGGAGGAAAAAAATTTATATCCCGGTGAAAAAAAATTTGGGGGGCCCGGTCTCCCCGGGAATTTTGAGGCATGTGCCCGGGCCCAATTTCGTAAAATTTAAAACACCAGGCATATAATGAAGTGCACAGTATGTGTGAACATACCAAAAATTAATGTCCCCTGGGCATGGAAAAAAATTTTGGGAAAAAAAGGGAAAACCCAAGGGGGTTTTTGGGCAAAAATAACCCCAAAGGGGAAAATAATTTAAAAAATAATCTTGATTTTCGTAGTGCTCCAAAAAATTAAAAAAGAGATGGGCGGGGGCGAATTTTTTAACGGAAATGGAAAATTCCCTTTTTTATAATTTTAGGAAAACTTCGATTTTTGAACGAAGTCGAAGTTTTGGGGGGATTAAGGGAAAAAAAGCGTGCTTTGATTATAAAAAAGGGCCCGGCCCAGAAAAATGGGTTTTTAAATGGGGCAAGAAGTCTGGGGGGGGAAGAAGGGCGTAGCTACATGACAGGTGCAGAGATTTAAGCCAATCAGAGACCCCCCAAGGATTCGTTGAGTCAACCCCCGGCATAAAATAAGATGGGCGCCCCCGCTTGGGAGTTCATTTCCGTTTTCAACCCGTAATGTGTAAAGGGGAAAGGGGCCGCCGGGGGGCTGATATCTAAAACTAAAAAAACTCACTTTTTTTACAGCGATTTTTTTTGGGGGGGTTTTCACAGCTTGTCTCAGACATGGTTCTTTACCCTTCTAATTCCTGATTTTTTTGGGGATTGGAAACGGGAAATCCATTTTTGCGCCCAAGCAAACTGCATGTAAAATTATAATGCTTTCCCGCTCAGTTCTCCAGCAATTTAAATTTCCAAGGGTTATCTAAGCCCTTGGTTTCCCGATATATTTTTATTTAAAGAAACAAAACGTTTCTACAATCCAAATACCCAATTAATTTTGGGTTGCTCATTTCTTTTTCGCAATTTAGATTTTAGGGGTTAATTTAAAGCATTGTTCTGCTTTGTGGGCAATGAAAAAAAATGTTCCTTTTTCCCCGCCAAAAAAAAGAAATTTTGCCTGTAGCCCTAATTCATAAACCGAAGGTTTTAAATTTCAAGTTTTTTTATTTTTGTGTTCTGTAAAATTTCATGCCATTTTAACAAACTAAAAAAACTGGTAATTTTTTAGTAAACATATTTCTTTTTTCGCAATTTACCCTCCCAAAAGGGTTTAAAAAAAATATTTTTTTGCAGTTGTTTCATTTAAAAAAAACGTTTCCCTTTTTTTCGCCAAAGAAAAATTTTTTGGGTGTAACATAAATCATATCCGAAGGTTAATTTTGGGCCCGTTTTTTGTTTTTATTCAGTAAAATAACAGTGTTTTTAAAAGGGGACATTTCAAAAACAATTTTTCCTGCCCATTTGTGGAGGCAACTAAATCCAAGGGGTTCCCAAGCTTTTTTAAATGGGTTTTTATTTTTGGGGGTCAAATTTCAGGGTGTGTTTTTATCTAACAGATACTTCAAACAAAAAGGGGTTTTGTAACCCTTTTAGAATTAAACGTTAAAGTCAGACAAGAGGGGCAGGCCTTCCCCCCTGCCAGGGCATTTGGGATAAACATTCCTGGGGGAAACCCCCGGATGCACAAAAGCCCAAAGGGGGAAATTGGGGAAAGGGGTCACTCCCGGGTGGGGGCCAAAACCCGCCGCTGTCATTTTAGCGGGTTTTGTGTTGTTTTACAACCCCTTGGGTTTTGATTGGTTGCAAAGGGCCCTTACTTCCCCCCAGATGACATTTAGAAAAACCAAAGCCCCGAGTCGGTGGGGAAAAAGTCCCCGAAAACAACCCTTAGTTTGCATGGCCCGGGGAGCGGGGCAGAGGCATTTACCTGTCCTCAACCCCCCCTTGTCCCCAAACCGGTTCCCTCAGCCCAAGAGTTTAATATGTGGTCTGGGCCTTTAGCGCCCCTATAAGCGAGGATGAACAAATTTAGGGGAGGGAGCTACAACTTGGAAATGAAGAAAGGGCAAAATATCCCCTGCCCTTTTTTGCAGTAGGCGGCAAAGTAAAAAATGTGGAGTGTGGGCATGGGAAAGGGCATGTTGCGAAGGGGGGCAGCCCTCCCGCATCCCAAAAAACCGGTGAGAGGACAAACAGTGGGCAATGAAACACAAATTGATTTATGATTTTAAACCCACCGGGACTTGGGAGCCAAGGGTGAAGCAAGGGCTTCATCATCGTCAGGGAGAAGATGGCCCTCAGCTTGCGCTAAAGGGAGCGGCGCAGCCGCCCAAATGGGTTTGTGGCCTGAGTCGCAGGGGGGCCCCAAACAGTGGGTGAGGGTTGGGAGCCAAAAACGGCCAAAGGGGTAGAAAAAAAACCCCCTTCGCCCAAACCAAAAAAAGTGGCGGCACAGGGGGGTCAGCGAAGGCAGCCCGGCGGCCCCTAGTCCCCCTCATTTTCGGAGCATTGGGGGAGTAAAATTTAAAACTCGGGGGTGTGGCAGTTCGTTTCTAAAACACCGGAGGAGCCGTTTTGGGTATTTGTAGAATCTGTGGGCAGAAAAATGAAGTGGGAGCCCCGTGAGCTTTAAAATTGGGGACCATGGACCTTTCGTCACCATCCGGTGGCCCCGGGAGAAAGTGGGTCCCGAAAGTTTTGGGGGTACATCCTGGCCCCAGCAGCAACAGCACAGCAGGGGCCCATTTGGACCCTACCATGCGCAGTCAAGGGTCCACCCCCCGCTGCAGAAGGAGGGTGTTTCCTTTGGCCCTCATCTCCCCGGGCCAGTGCTCCTGCTCCTCGCTACTCATGGGCGCCATCGTCGTTTCAGGAGGGCAGATTGCAATGAGACAAACAGTATGTGACCAACCATCCTAAATGCAGAAGCTACTGTGCTCTCGTCCGAGTTGTTGGTACTGCCAGTACCCTCCTTTCCAAATGGTGGACGCTCTGCCACCGTTAGAGAACTAATGGCTTGTGCCAGCCGAGATGGAGAGTTTCAAAGCCGTAATTTATTTTCCAAAAAGGGCAGTTCAATCACTTCATAAATATGTAGAAAAGAAGGTGGGCCCAGTCTCTTGTGCTCATCGGTTTGTTCAAGGTGCACGGCAGCGCGACGTCTGGAGCTGTAACTACGGTCAGGGCAGGTTAAGGTCCCTTTTACGGCCCACTGGGTAAATGTGCTTCCTGCCCAGGCACACCAACAACTTTGGACAGGAGACGGCGCTTTCTCCTCAACGTTGTCAAACTTCGGCTCCTGCGCAATGTCCGCCTCATCCTCCACCACCACCACCATCTAGCCTCCAAAATTACTGCTCCATCATACCACATGTGTAGGGCACAGCGGTTTCACGCAGTTCTACACCTGGCTTGCCTCGGCGAACGAAGTCACACAGGGGAGGAACTGCTCCGCGTCATGCAGCAAGAAATCGATGTGTGGCTTTCTCCGCGCCAACTGCAAATCGGAACCATGGTGATGGACAATGGGAGTAACATGGAGTCTGCACTGCACCGAGGAGGGATGGCCCATGCGCCCTGCATGACGCACGTGTTCAATATGGTTGTAAAAAGGTTCCTAAAGTCTTCCACCGATCATCAGAAGATTCTGAAAATGGCCAGGAAACTTTGAATGCACTTCATCCATTTCTACAAAGCCAGGAACACCCTCCTCGAGTTGCAGCGGCAGAACGGCCTCCCCCAACACACTCTGATATGCGTTGGAATTCCAGCTTGCACATGTTGCACCGATTGTATGAACAGAGAAAGGTCATTAACGATTGTTTGATGATCCAGGCGGACAGGAGTACTCCCCTGTGTAACTTTGATGTCAGCCAGTAGCAGCTCATGCGTGACACCTGCCGTTTGCTTAAGCCATTCGAGGAGGTGACGTTATTTGTCAGTCGCCAGGACTACGGGATGAATAACGTCATTCCACTGCTTCATGTCCTGAAACAGATGCTGAAAAATCTGTCTGGGCAGAGGACTGGAGACATGGCGACTACATCTCGCGGCCACATGAGTCCGGTGGGGACTGAACTGGAGGAGGAGCAGGACATTGGATCAGAAGCGTTGTCTGGTGAAATGAGTGGATTTTCTACCCAGGTGACAAGAGAGGAGGAGCAGGAGCAGCTGGAGTAGGTAGATGGAGATGAGCAAGACGAGGCAGATGACCCGCAAGCACCGTGGCAGTATACAGTGGAAATGGAGGCAGGGAGCCCCTCGGAGTCACCTTTGCAGATGCCCGCAGCCTGCTGATTTGCCTGGCTAGTGACAGCCGAATAGTCACCATCCGGCAGAGGGATGACTTCTGGTTCTCCACCCTATTGGACCCTCGCTACCATTCCAAAATGGGAGCCTTTTTCCCAGGTGTTGAGAGGGAGGACAAACTCTAAAACTATAGGGAAATCCTCTGTAGTCAGTTGGCTGCTGCCTATGTGCGGCATCATCCCTCCTCTGACAGGTCTGACCGGGGGGTTCTTCAGCTCTCACGAACTCGCCGCGGTGCTGGGGAAAAGGTGGGGGGTAGTACCACTCCATCAGCACAACCTAAGTCGGGGAGCACTATAGCGCTTCCTTCAACCGCCAGTGGGGAGGGCAGTCCCACCCAAGCAGCGGGCCCTGGAGCAGCCCCTGAAAAAAAAAGGGGTTGTGGCCTACTTGGACAGCACTCGCCCCCCCCGTTGAAGATCCGCTGGACACGGGCGCCAAACTGATGTGTGGCCGCAACTTGCTGATTTGCAGTGAGAAGCTGTCCTGCCCGGCCAGTATTGGCATCAAGGGGGGTGTTCAGGCGGCGGGGGCCATCGTTACCCCAAAGAAAACCCGCTTGCCCGGGAAATGTGGAAGACTGACCTTTGTCAAGATGAATCAGGGTGGATTTCCAAAAACCCAAATGCCTTGGGCGTCAGACTACTCGCCTGCGCCTCACCCAAACTGTGAGAAATGATTTGGGGGCAAACTACCTTCCTCACCACTATTCTGAGCCGCCCCCCACCTGAGCCACACACTCTGTCAGGGTTTTTCCATCTCCTACCCCCTCTTTACCAGGGGGCTGGTATTGCCACCCACCTCCACCTCTGTCATTGTGCCCCTTTTTTTGGCCCCCTGTTTTTGCCACCTCCAAATGTCATTGTGCCACTTCGACCCCCATGTGCTGCTGTGGCTGCACTGTAACCCCCCACTGTGCCCCTTTTTCCCCTCTGTGCCTACCCTGTTTTTTTCCACCCCAGAATGACATTGCCCCCTCTCTGACCTATGCGTGCTGTGGCTGCTGCCGTGCCCCCACTTTTGTCATTGTTTCCACTCTCTGACCTCATGCTGCTGCTGCTGCACCTCCCCCTCTGTCATTGTGCCACTCTTGGCCTACTACTGTTTTTTCCCCCAGAATGTCATTATGCCACTGTCGACCTCACTGCGCTGTGGCTGCTGCCGGCCTCCACACTGTGTCATTGTGCCACTCGTGACCACTCCTTTTTTGACACCTAAAAATGTCATTTGCCACTGTCTACCTCATGCGCTGCTGTGGCGCTGCCGTGCCCTCCCACATTTGGGCATTGTGCCACTCTCGACCTTTTGCTGCTATGCCGAAACCTCCCTCTCTGTCATTTTGCCCCTCTGTGGCCTAAATACTGTTTTGAACACCTCCAGAATGTCATTGTGCCACTGTCTGACCTCATGCTGCTGCTGTGGCAGCTGACGTAACCTCCACACTGTGTCATAGTGCAACTCTGTGGCCTACTCCTGTTTATGCCACCTCAAGAATGTCATTGTGCAACTGCAGTCCTCTTGCTGCTGCTGTAGCTGCTGCCGTGCCCTTCACACTGTGTCATTGTGCCACTCTCTGACCTTATGCTGCTACTGCCGTCACCTCCACTCTCTTTCTTTGTGCCACTCTGTGGCCTACTGTTTTGCCACCTCCAGAATGTCATTGTGCCACTGTCTGACCTCATGCTGCTGCTGTGGCTGCTGCCGTAACCTCCACACTGTGTCATTGTGCCACTCTGTGGCCTACTCCTGTTTTTGTCACCTCCAGAATGTCATTGTGCCACTGTCTGACCTCATGCTGCTGCTGTGGCTGCTGCCGTGCCCTCCACACTGTGTCATTGTGCCACTCTCTGACCTCATGCTGCTGCTGCCGTCACCTCCGCTCTCTGTCATTGTGCCACTCTGTGGCCTACTCCTGTTTTTGTCACCTCCAGAATGTCATTGTGCCACTGTCTGACCTCATGCTGCTGCTGTGGCTGCTGCCGTGCCCTCCACACTGTGTCATTGTGCCACTCTCTGACCTCATGCTGCTGTTGCCGTCACCTCCACTCTCTGTCATTGTGCTACTCTGTGGCCTACTACTGTTTTGCCACCTCCAGAATGTCATTGTGCCACTGTCTGACCTCATGCTGCTGCTGTGGCTGCTGCCGTAACCTCCACACTGTGTCATTGTGCCACTTTGTGGCCTGCTCCTGTTTTTGCCACCTCCAGAATGTCATTATGCCACTGTCTGTCCTCATGCTGCTGCTGTGGCTACTACTGTGCCCTCCACACTGTGTCATTGTGCCACTCTCTGACCTCATGCTGCTGCTGCCGTCACCTCCACTCTCTTTCTTTGTGCCACTCTGTGGCCTACTCCTGTTTTTGCCACCTCCAGAATGTCATTGTGCCACTGTCTGACCTCATGCTGCTGCTGTGGCTGCTGCCGTGCCTTCCACACTGTGTCATTGTGCCACTCTCTGACCTTATGCTGCTACTGCCGTCACCTCCACTCTCTGTCATTGTGCCACTCTGTGGCCTACTACTGTTTTGACACCTCCAGAATGTCATTGTGCCACTGTCTGACCTCATGCTGCTGCTGTGGCTGCTGTCGTAACCTCCACACTGTGTCATTGTGCAACTCTGTGGCCTACTCCTGTTTTTGCCACCTCCAGAATGTCATTGTGCCACTGCTGTCCTCTTGCTGCTGCTGTAGCTGCTGCCGTGCCCTACACACTGTGTCATTGTGCCACTCACTGACCTTATGCTGCTACTGCCGTCACCTCCACTCTCTTTCTTTGTGCCACTCTGTGGCCTATTACTGTTTTGCCACCTCCAGAATGTCATTGTGCCACTGTCTGACCTCATGCTGCTGCTGTGGCTGCTGCCGTAACCTCCACACTGTGTCATTGTGCCACTCTGTGGCCTACTCCTGTTTTTGCCACCTCCAGAATGTCATTATGCCACTGTCTGTCCTCATGCTGCTGCTGTGGCTACTACTGTGCCCTCCACACTGTGTCATTGTGCCACTCTCTGACCTCATGCTGCTGCTGCCGTCACCTCCACTCTCTTTCTTTGTGCCACTCTGTGGCCTACTCCTGTTTTTGCAACCTCCAGAATGTCATTGTGCACTGTCTGACCTCATGCTGCTGCTGTGGCTGCTGCCGTGCCCTCCACACTGTGTCATGTGCCACACTGTGTCCTCCTCCTTCTTTTTCCACCACCACACTTTGTCATTGTGCCACTCTCTGACCTCATGCTGCTGCTGTGGCTGCTGCCATCACCTTCACACTCTGTCATTGTGCCCCTCTGTGATCTACTCTTGTTTTTGCCATCTCCAAAATGTCATTGTGCCACTGTCTGACCTCATGCTGCTGCTGTGGCTGCTGCCATGACCTACACACTGTGTTATTGTGCAACTCTCTGACCTCATGCTGTTGCTCCTGCTGTCACCTCCACACTGTGTCACTGTGCCACTCTGTGGCCTACTCCTGTTTTTGCCACCTCCCGAATCTCCTAGTGCCACTGTCTGACCTCATGCTGCTGCTGTGGCTGCTGTCGTAACCTCCACACTGTGTCATTATGCCACTCTGTGGCTACTCCTGTTTTTGCCACCTCCAGAATGTCATTGTGCCACTCTCTGACCTCATGCTGCTGTGGCTGCCTCCGTCACCTCCACACTCTGTCACTGATGTTGCCACCTGAGCCCTCTGCTTGTTTTTTTCCAGCTGTTGCTGCCATGACATTATCAGGCTACATTCCCGCTTCAGTTCTTGGTCAGTTTTGCCCTCTTAAGTGCCCAGGGAATTTTATAGTGAAGCGATTCTAAGAGCGGCGGCAGTCATCTGCGTGTCATACTAAAACACAGCATTGTATGAAGACCAAAACAAGCTCCCTCTGCATATTTAAGCATGGCACAATGTTCTACAGCACCCTAAAAGCTCTGTGCAGCCAGAAAATAGATGTTTTTTAATGCGATTCGTCCCAAAGCAATTTGGAACGAAACGCATTTTGTCGGAAAATTCGGCGAAGTCACCGAATCGAATTTTTGAGAAATTCGCCCATCTCTAATTGTATATCACACAAATTGCACCTTATAATGTATTCACAATATGAAGATAGAAAGTTAATATGGGCTTGAATGTAAAAAGATTGACTATAGTCATGGTTAGTATATTTTATGGTTTCCATAGCATATTTGTAGCTCAGACTCCAGAAGTTATTACATAAAAAAAAAAACTGTTCCTGGACGGCTTTCATGATGCCACTCTGAAAAAGACTAGACAGCAACTTATAAGACAAGGCCAGGGCTCATCTCACTACAAAATTACACCCCTTTTCAAGAATGTCGTGTTTCACTTCATCCTGATTAACTACACACAAATTTATATGGATGGTGTGTATAATTTCATTATATTCTTCACTATAAGAAGTGCTAAATGTCAATTGTGCTCTCAGTTCTCTGTTAATAAGAGGATTATGTAAGAACAGGAAAGTTTCTTAACTTAACCCCTTAACGACCGCGAACTGTCTTTTGACATCAGCTGGTGCGGGTTGTTTTTCTACAGCGCCGTCTTTTGGCGTCGCTGTAGACTTCAGGGTTTGCGACCCCCGTTGCCGCAGCAGCGCTGAGAATGGGGCTGTACTACACAGCCCCGATCCCAGAGCATCTCCTGCAAACATCGGAAACCTCCGCAACCCGGTGCATTAACCCTTGGATTTCGGCGGTGCGTTACCACAGCGCAATCAGAGGGTTCCCATGCTCTGTCGGGTGATCGGAACACCCGGTGACCCGACAGAGGGAACGGCTGCACAGTCAGCCCTGGGGACCTTGAGTGGCCCCAGGGCTGTCTGTCTTTGAAGCCAGTGACCAGGGCACACTGTGTGCTGTCCTGATCACTGCCTGTGTCAGACTGACACAGATTATAATGTATTAGCATATATGAATTACATTACTAAGTGTTAAAAAAAAAATGTAACACAGTTCTCCCTTCAAGGGATTTTAAAAAAAAAGTAAAAAAAAAAAAAAAAAAATAAAAAGTAAATGTGTAAAAGTGTATAAAAATGAATAAAAAATAAATAAAATAAAAATAAGTATTTACTAAAAAATAATTGTGCATATATTACACACATATAAAACCCTACACATATTAGGTATCCACATGCCCGCAATAACCTCTAGAATTAATCTAGCAAGTTATTAAGAGTGAAATTTGAATGGTGTAAAAATTGTTTAAAAAAAAAAAAAAAATTCTGCAATTATTTATAAGTGAACTTAAACTATTCCCCCATAAAGTACAACTTGTCTCGAATAAAACGAGGCCCCATACAACTGCGTCATTGAAAAAATAAAAAAGTTACAACTGTTGAAACGCGAGGAGGCAAAAACAAAAAAAAATTCTAGTCATTAACTACTTTTCAGGCTTGGGGCTTAAGGGGTTAATGGGCCAATTGGGATAAACTCTCGCTCTTAATCTAGAATTCATTAACTTGATTTGTGTTCTGTATGAATGTTCATTAGAACAAGACCATTTAGTTCTCACATACTCTCCTACTGGAGTAGATTTTATTGTTTGAGATTGATGGCAGCTTGTCGCATGTGATAATGTATTTCCTGCTGTAGCCTTCCTAAACCAATTCATTGACAGGATCACCCACCAGATTCAAATTAAGAAAGAAAATTTTGGAATTGTCTATATGAAACATAAATTTCAAATTCAAATTGTTTGTATTGAGATAGGACACAAAGATCGCCTTGGACGTCCCACCCGAGCACCAGGTCATGAGTATGTCGTCTATGAAACCCCTGTACCAAACAATGTCTGCTGTACACGTATTGTGTTCAGAAAACAAAAGCTCCCTCTGTCCTCCATCAGAACACCTGCAATGACCTCCAAGTTGTCTATGACAAGGGGTGGAGTCTGACAAGATGATTGACAGTTAGTATAATATACTGCAGCATAGAAATGCTGCAATGTATTTTATCTGTGCTATACCGGCGATCTAATGATAAATAAATAAATATATAAAAAGTAAAAGTATTAAAAAAATTAAAAATACAGTAAAACTCGCACACTGCCCTTAACCGATTACAAATACCAATCACCCCCTAAAAAATCCTAAATCTAAAACTAAAACTAAAAACTCAACTAAATCTAAAACTAAAAAAGTGAACAAATTTGGTATCGTCACATGTGTAATGACCTATCCTATAAATTGGTGAACGCCATAAAAAAAATAATTAAAAAAATGGCAGAATTGCAATTTTTGCTTATCCCGCTGCACATAAAATGGAATAGAGATCGAAAAATCATATAAATGTCAAAGTGGCACCAATGAAAACACCAGTTTGTCCCGCAAATAAAAAGACCTTACAAAACTCTGTATATGGAAAAATAAAAAAGTTATGGCTATCAGAAAAGAGCAATACATAAATATTGTTCACAATATTGTACACAATAAAAACATGATTTGTTTTGTTTTTTTAAAAACTGCTACGACATTAAAAAATATAAATTGGGTATCACCAAAATTGTATCATCCAGCAGAGTAAAACTAACATGTCATATATACTGTACGGTGACGGCTGTAGAAAAAAAAAAAAAAAGACACTACTAGGTTTCTGTATTTTCTTCACCCTGCCTTCCAAAAAACGTATTCAAAGGCGATCAAAAAAATCATGTGTCCCCAAAAATGATATCAATAAAAACTTCCACTCAAGTCGGGAAAAACAAGCCCCTACACAGCTAAATACACAGAAAAGATAAAAAGTTATGGTCTCAGAATATGGCAATACAAAAACTTTCTAAATAAAAGTGTTTTTATTGTGTAAAAGCAGTAAAACATTAAAAAAAATACAAACTGGGTATCGCTGTAATCGTATTGACATGCTGAGTAAAGCTTGTTATTTATACCATACAGTGACCATTGGAAAAAAATAAAAATAAAAAGCACTACCAAGATTGCTGTATTTTGTTAGTTCTGCCTCCATAAAACCTTGATAAAATGAGATCAAAGCATCATATGAACTCCATAATGGTACCAATGAAAACATCAACTCATCCCAGTCCTTAATCAGCTCCATATACAGAAAAATAAAAAGTTATAGCTGTCAGACTATGAAAACATAAAAACACAATTTTTTACAAACCAATTTCTATTGTGTAAAAGTAGCAAAAATAACAAAACTACAGTGGGGAAAAAGTCTTTGGTCAGCCACCAACTGTGCAAGTTCTCCCCCTTTACAAGATGAGAGAGGCTTGTAATTGACATCATAGGTAGACCTCAACCAGGAGAGACAAAAAGAGAATACAAATCCCCAAAATCACATTGTCTGATTTGGAAAGAATTTATTTGCAAATAATGGTGGAAAATAAGTATTTGGTCAATAACAAAAGTTCATCTTAATACCTTGTTATATATCCTTTGTTGACAATGACAGAGGTCAAAGTTTTCGGTAAGTCTTCACAAGGTTGGCACACACTGTTGCTGGTATGTTGGCCCATTCCTCCATGCAGATCTCCTCTAGAGCAGTGATGTTTGGGGCTGTTACTGGGCAACACAGGCTTTCAACTCCCTCCAAAGGTTTGCTATGGGGTTGAGATCTGGAGACTGGCTAGGCCACTCCAGAACCTTGAAATGCTTCTTATGAAGCCACTCCTTTGTTGCCCTGGTGGTGTGCTTGACATCGTTGTTTCATATTCAATGCCCTTGCCGATGGAAAGAGGTTTGCACTCAAAATTTTACGATACATGGCCCCATTCATTCTTTCATGTACACGGATCAGTCGTCCTGGTCCTTTTGTAGAGAAACAGCCCCAAAGCATGATGTTGCCAATAGTGATGAGCGATTGTATCAACTATCGTTATCGATTCGATAGTCGATATCGGCAATTATCATGATGATATCCAATAGTTGATAACAGATTATCGCCGATGACCATTAAAGTCTATGGGAGAGGAACAACACCTTCATTCTTACACCCAAACAGGGCTGGAGAAGCTGGAATTAACATCTACAACAGTAAACTGAATATGTGCTACATCTTAGGCAAGACAATTAGGCAACAAGAGTCAGAGAAAAAAACTGACAGACTATTCACTATCCCTGCCTTGTAACACAGCATGACCCTTAAACCTGCATGACCCACAAATAAAAAGTGCCGGAAAAAGGAGTCCCTTCAAAACCCTTTTATTGAACGACATTGACTATGCTTTCCGGACCGCCATGACCTT
>JAODAL010042014.1:0-35280 GCA_025379985.1 Phyllomedusa bahiana
GGCCCAGGGGGCCCCACCCCAAACAGTGGCAGTGTTTCCCAAACATTACGCCCGTGCAGGGCGTGGGTTCCCCCCAAAAGTGCCGTGCCCACAAAAATCGTCCCCCAAAACAGTGTTCCCCACAACAATTCGTCCCCCCAAACAGTGCCAGGCCCCCCACAAAAGTCCCGGGCCCCCAAAAACAGTTCAGTGACCCCACAACAGTACGGGCCCCCCCACAACAGTGCAGGCGAGCAGCCCCCACAACAGTTCATGTCCAAACATTACCAGGCAGTCCCGGGCGTGCGGTCCCCCCCAAACAGTGCCAGCCCCCACAAAATATCAGTCCCCCCAAACGGCCCAGTCCCCCCAAAAAGTGCCAGTCCCCCCAAAACAGTATCAGTGACCCCCAAAAGCCCCAGTGCCCCCCCAAACAGTGTCAGTGCCCCCACAACAGTACCAGCGCAGTGCCAGTGCCCCCAAAACAGTGCTAGTACAGTGCCAGTGCCCCCAAAACAGTGCTAGTGCAGTGCCAGTGCCCCCCACAACAGTTCCGCGCGGGCCCCAGTGCCCCAAACAGTGCCAGCGCAGAGCCAGTGCCCCACAACGTTATTCCCCCAAAACAGTCCAGCGCAGTCCCCTAACATTTGCCAGGCAGTCCCACTGCTCCACAACAGTCTAGCGCAGGCCAGTCCCCCCACAAGTCCCAGCGAGGCCAGTGCCCCAAAGTGCCAGGCAGACCCAGTGCCCCCAAAAGTCCCAGGCAGAGCCAGTGCCCCAAACTGTTAGCGCAGTCCCAGTGCCCCCACAACAGTGTAGGGCAGTGCCACCCCCCAAAAATGTGCCAGCGCAGTCCCAGTCCCCCAAAACAATATCAGTGCCCCCCCAACAACAGTGTCCATGTTACCACAAATGGTATCTTTGGAAAAGATAGGGCTAAAAATGCTGCACCAGTGGAAGGTAGGTGTTAGGATGCTGCTGTGGATAGTACCCCACCGCCCCCGGGCCAGGGGGATAATGAGGCTACGGGTGACGTATGCGGGGGTGGTCTTTTTCTGAAAACGCAGCTGCGGCGTGGACCCCCCCCATAGGGTGGTGCTAAAATAGTTTTTTTTTTTTGTGAAAAAACCCACTTGTGGGTTTTTTTTTTTAAGTAAAAGTGGGGAGAGTTCAAAGTAATGAGAAAATAAGGTCAGGATGATAGATCCCTTAAGCTGGATCGATTTGACTTTGTCTAGAAGGCAGAAAAAAACTTATGTGAAACCACTTTTTGGGGCGTCACCTAAAAATTTTTGTTTTTAACTCTCTGTATAAGAGTACGTCAGAGGGACACCGTGCCCCACCATAATTTGTGCTGATTAACCCCCTCCAGAGCTTTATTTTGGGGCCCATGTTCACACAGCTTATTCACGCAAATTAGGGAAGGGATTTAAAACGTATTAGGCGTGTGTCGGAGTGGGGTGGGGCGGAGTGGGCCCCCATAGCATTTTCATTACCACGGCGAGATAATTGACATGTACTTCCTCCTTGTGGTTATTTGTGAGGGGGGGTTTTGGGGAAGTGATCCATAGTTCTTGAGAACGTGGATTACCGTAATGCTGGCATTTTCACCCGTAATTGCGCTGGGCGGAATAGGAGAAATCCATCCCAAAATAAGCCTTTTTGTGAACATACCTTCCCGGGATGTGTATTATGTACATGTTATATGTGTTTTGGGAAAAGGGTTATGGATATTTGGGTAAAGGGGATTATCTTTTAGGCTTTGCCCAAAATTTTGTCCCCCGATTGAAGGCGCATATTGGGTAAGGGAAGTTTTTGAATGGGAAGGGGGTCCGGAACATTAGAGAAGACAAAATTGTCTAGAATCTACTGCCAGAATCAGAGCAATATCTCTTGTGGTTCAAACGTTATCAACACAGAAAGTTCTTGTTCGAGTTCATAACGATTCGATCCAGCACCTTCAGCTCGGTGTTCAGCACCAGGGACAACACATTTAACCCATTAAAGGGGTTGTGTCACTACAAGGATTGCTGCTTTTTATGTTAAAGATCTTGCAAAAACAAGTCACTTTGCAATATGTGTCCATTAACATTGTCCTACCTATTCCTAGATATGCCCTCTTCTAGGGGCTGCATCAGCTCCACAGGTCGCTATAGCTACAGACCTGGCTTCTACTGCAGCCTAGTGAAAGCCAGTAAACACGCCCCTGAATTCAAATTGAAACCAAGAAAACAGAACTGAGATAAGATGAATAGATGTAGTGAGACAACCCCTTTAAGCCAAACATCTGAAAGGTACTTAAAGGGGTTGTCTCACTCCATCGATTCACCTTACCTCAATCCTGTTTTCTCCATTTCATTTTCGAATTCAGGGGTGGGTTTACTGGCTTCTACTGGCCTGCATTGGTGAGCTGCTGAGGACACCAGGTCTGTTGCTATAGCGACAAGCACTGGGGGCCTTTCAGGATAGATAGAACAGGTCTGTAGCTATAGTGACCTGAGGAGCTGATGCAGCCCATACAAGAGGGGATATAGGAATAGGTAGGACACTGCTAATGGACACATATTGCAAAGTGACTTGTTTTTGCAACATCTTTAACATAAAAAGCAATCCTTGTAGCGAGACAACCCCTTTAATGATCAGCACTTTTTTTAGTTTTTGCCTCTTTGCCTCAGCATTTTTTCAATGACGCACTTGTATGAGGCCTCGTTTTACACGGGAGAAGTTGCACTTTTTGGGGGAATAGTTCACTTACAAATTATAGCAGAATTTTTTTCTATTCTATTTTCAAATTTATTTTGTTTTTTTTACATTTTTTTTTACACCATTCACATTTCATACTTAATAACTTGTTAGATTCATTCTACAGTCTACACTATTACAGTCGGGTGAATACCTAATATGTGTAGGTTTTTTTGTGTGTAATGTATGCACAATTATTTTTTATTAAATATTAATTTTTATTTTATTTATTTTATTTTTTTCTACACTTTTTTTTTTTTACTTTTTTTTAAATCTCATGAAAGGAAAACTGTTTTACTTTTTTTTCTTTTTTTACACTTAGGCTATGTTCACACGGTCAAATTGCGGCGTGCATTTCGCGTCGTATTTGCGCCCTAATACGGGCGAGATCCGTGCCGAAATTACGGTAATCCATAGCTCTCATAGAGAACCTCCTCTTCCCGGGTATACAATGTGATCGTATTGTACGTTCGAGGAGATAAGTGACATGTCAATTATTCGCGGCGCATACGCGACGCGGGAGTACACACCGATCAGCGCGACTCACAAACACCCGGTGTAATTGTGGGGCGGACTGTATGCCCCGCAATTACGCCATGTGAACATAGCCTTAGTAATGGATTAGCATACAGTCCCGATTTCCCGACAAAGCAGGGGAAAGCCGTTTGATTATGCTGTGGTCATGGACTGCAGCAATCAGAGGGTTAAGCGCCAGGGAGCGGAGGTTTTCCCCTCTCCCTGGCACTTGCAGGAGCTGTGCAGGAGCTGTGCTGGGAGCAAGGCGCCACAAACCCCGATGTCTCCAGCGACGTCAAAAGACGTCTCTGCAGACGAACAACCTGCACCAAAAGTCGTCAGGCAGCCGTTAAAGGGGTTGTCTCACTACATTGATTCATCTCACCTCAGTCCTGTTTACTTAGTTTAACTTTGAATTCAGGGGCGTGTTTACTGGCTTCTACTAGACTGCAGTAGAAGCCAGGTCTGTAGCTATAGCAACCAGTGCTGGCAGCCTATTAGGAGAGATAGAACAGGTCTGTAGCTATAACAACCAGCGCTGGCAGCCTATCAGGAGAGATAGAACAGGTCTGTAGCTATAACAACCAGCGCTGGCAGCCTATCAGGAGAGATCAAACAGGTCTGTAGCTATAGCGACCTGAGGAGCTGATGCAGCCCATACAAGAGGGGATATCTAGGAATAGGCAGGACACGTTAATGGACACATATTGCAAAGTGACTTGTTTTTTACAAGATCTTTAACATAAAAAGCAATCCTTATAGTGAGACAACCCCTTTAAGAGGTTAATATGTCAAAAAGCTGATGTTTTGTTGCAACTTTCTGTGTTGATAACTTTAGAACCACGAGAGATATTGCAAATCTGATTGTGGAAATTGGTTTCTGAGACAATTCTGCTCTTCCTTGATATGCTACATGACCATCTTCCCTTTGGAAAAACTTGCCCTTGATTCAAAATGGCGGATTCCTACCTTCAACATCAGTAGACTTCATGAAGGAAGTCCCGTGTGGTGAGCTGGCTTGGTGGGTATATAAGGTGTGTGATAGGCTGTCTGCACACCTATCCCTAGTTGCTGTCATGGGTGAAAGGGGCGATTTATCAGAGTTGCAAAAAGGGATAATTATCTGCTGTGTTCTGCTGTGGTGAAAGTGTATAGCGAGCAGACAAATGGCGGCATTGTGAATAAGCAGCATGGAATCTGTGGCTCACCACGTGTCATTGATGTGAGAGGTGAAAGGGGTTGTCTCACTACAAGGATTGCTTTTTATGTTGAAAGATCTTGCAAAAACAAGTCACTTTGAAAATATATGTCCAAAACAGTTATCCTACCTATCCTAGATATCCCTCTTGTAATGGTTGCATCAGCTCCTAAATTTGCTATAGCTACATGACCGTTTGAAATCTTCATGATAGGCTGCGGGCACTGGTTTGCAAGCTACAGACCGGGCTTCTACTGCAGCCTAGGGGGAAGAAAGTAAACACGCCCCTGAATTCAAAATGAAACCAGAAAACGGGATGAGGTGAATGAACAATGTTGAACAACCCCCTTTAAATGTAAACTATGGATGTGTCACAGGCAGAAGATATTCTAAGTGGAGCAGTCCCCACCAAAGTGAAGGAGGCTAACAAACAACAGTTCAGTGAACCCTAATGCGTATGGGGCTCTGGATGTCGCTGCCCCTCTGCTAACCTAGTTACATCGGCAGAAAAGGCTTCAATTTTCATGGAAAAAGGGGAATTGACCTTGGGGTTGTCAAAGGTTTTTTCTTTTTCCCCCCCCATACAATGTTTCTGGGTGGACTTAGGTAAGGCGAGAAACACCAGAGAGAAACATCCGAAAACCACGCTGGAAAAACCCAAAGGGGGGGGCAGATTTGGTCTGGAGAATGTTTTCATGGCATTCACTGGGCCACTCATCTGTGTGAAAGGTGCTCTCAACTGAGTATAAATCCATGTACACCCATACATGTTGATTGTCTTCTCTGGGGCAGATGGGATCTTCCAGCAAGACAATGCGACGTCACACCACTAGAAATGTCCGACACTTGTAGTAAACAATATGGCAAATATAATCTCCTCTGGATTATATCTGATCATTTCTCTGCTTGCATGCACTGGTTTGTATATGTGGTAGATCATGCTTTTGTGTTCCACACATAAAAAGTGCTGACGTAGCACAAAACAAAATTACATTAGCCCTATTGTTTCTTATGGCACCACTGCATTACACATTGGGGCACCTTTTTTAAGGTATCATGATAGAAAGCTGAAAACCACATTAAAAGTTTTAAGTGAGGAAGAAAAATATACCTCTTGACCAAAAAGTACTATAAACACACTAAAGAGGAAAAAATGATCCTAAAACGTAAGTTTTAATTTGGGATGAGACCGTAGGAGTTTGGTAGGGTCAGTGTTCATAGGGTCAGGCTGCTGACAGGATCGCCCTTATCGGGGCGATTTTCCTGGCTTTGTGTAGGCAAGGGTTCAATAGCCTGTTAGGGTATTTTAGTTTTTTTTTTTATTTGTAGGGTCCCTTAGTTTTTCTGTTTTGAGATGTTTTTCAACTTTTTAAAAATTGTTAAAAATTAAAAGTTATGTTTTAGGACCGTTTTTTCCACTTTAATGTGTTTATATCATGATAGAAAGCAGCAATGTAGCCCCAAACATGAATATATTTTGGGTGATCAGAATAGATAAAACGTGAGGAGCAGCGGTAGCTGCCCCCATCCTCTTTCATCCATACATAGCCTGCATGATTAGCAATCTATTGGGGGGGGATCAGGGATGATAAAACGGCTAAACGACTCTCATCCAGCAGTTACGTAACATTAGTGATGGCTCTATGTACAGAAGTCAATGTCAACTATAATGCTGTTTAGAAATGCAGTTCTACTGCCGACTAGTGGCCAAATATTACAGAAAGCTGCTGGGAATCTTTCATACTTCCGAAATGGTTTGAAGAACTCATGACTTTTCCACGTGATGAACATTTCTAATCTGTGCAGCAAACCTTAGGCCAAAGCAGGTAGTTGTTTTGCAGCTTATGAATGGGGTTTGTAATCCCTATTGATCTGCATTGCACTTTAGGCCGGGTTCACACCGTGTATAGCAACACGTACCTATATGCCTGCTGTTGAAAGTACGTGCTGGGCAGTGCGTACTCTCAACAGCGCTCCGGGCCGGCTCCCGTTCACTTTCTCTGGTGTCGTCACTTCTTTTTACAGGCACGTGCTGTGCGCCAGGGAATATGGCGGAAAATCATAACGCTTGATGAGTGCTCTAAATGTAGTAATTGTATTTGTGGGGCGTAATTCAGGCACATTGAAGCAAAACTATATCCCTTACTAGCATTGTACCAGAAAACCTGCCGCACATACAGTGGGTGAAATAAGTATTGAACACGTCACTAATTTTCTAAGTACCGTATATACTCGAGTGTAAGCCGACCCGAGTATAAGCCGAGGCACCTTCTTTTGCCACAAAAACCGGGAAAGCTTACTGACTCGAGTATAAGCCTAGGGTGGAAAATGCAGCGGCTACTGGTGAATTTAAAAAAAAAAATAGATACCAATAAAATTACATAGGCTTTTTAAAGTCCCCCATAGGCAGATATAGGCTGGTATAAGCATTTTTAAAGTCCCCATAGGCAGATATAGGCTGGTATAGGCAGTTTAATGTCCCCCATAGGCAGATATAGGCAGCTATATGTTCCCCATAGGCTGGTATAGGTCGTTATAGACAGGTATAAGTCCCCCTAGGCAGGCTATAGGCAGGCTATCGGTCACCCTAGGCAGGATATAGGCATTATATAGGTCCCCTAGGCAGGTATTGGTCGTTATAGGCAGGTATAGGTCCCCCTAGGCAGGCTATAGGCAGTTGTAGGCCCCCTAGGCAGGCTATAGGCAGTTATAGGACCCCCTACGCAAGCTATAAGCAGGGTATAGGTCCTCCAGGTAGGTTATAGGCAGGTATAGGTCCTCTAGGTAGGCTATAGGCAGGTATATTTCCTCTAGGTAGGCTGTAGGCAGGTATAGGTGTCTTAAGGTATGGCTGTAAGATAGGTATAGGCAGGTATAGGTCCTATAGGTAGGCTGTAGGCAGGGTGTAGGCAGGTATAGGTTCTATAGGTAGGCTGTAGGCAGGCTATAGGCAGGTATAGGTTCTATAGGTAGGCTGTAGGCAGGGTATAGGCAGGTATAGGTCCTATAGGTAGGCTGTAGGCAGGGTTTTAAAACAAAAAAAAAAAAACACTTACCTGGCTCCCCGCTGCTCCGCTCCCTCGCTGTCCGGCCTCCCGCGCGATCTCCTCCATCTTCCCGGCACAGGCGGGTGATGTCATCAGGCCGCGCACGCAGCGTGATGACATACGCTGCCTGTGCCGGAAACTCCGAACGGCCGCCCGGAGTCCACTGTGGCGCAGGGAGCGCTCGCTCTCTGCCCCGCAGTGGTATCTCTTCTCCTGCATGCGCTCCGGAGGAGTCGCACACAGGGGAGGAGATCGCTGACAGCGCCTGGGCCACCGCAGCGCCAGGACGCTGTCAGCTGTACTCGCCATTCAGTTATATGCGCTCCATGAGGAGTCGCATATAGCTGAAGCATCCCTGTCGGCGCACGGGCCATCGCAGAGTCCGAGCGCTGACAGTGACTCGAGTATAAGCCGAGGGGGGATTTTTCAGCACATTTTTTGTGCTGAAAAACTCGGCTTATACTCGAGTATATACGGTAAATCTATTTCTAACGATCCTATTGACATGGAAATGTTCTCCGGATGTCGGTAACAACACATCCAATCCACACAGGCAAAGAAATCAAAGCATAGATGTTCATAAATTATGTGTAAAATGAAAAATTTGACACAGAAGAAAGTTTTAAAACACTTTTACGAAATGTATTTAATCTTCGTTAAAAAAGCCTTTTTTGGTATGACAACTTCAAGATATCTCCTGAGGGAAAAAACTAATCACATACATTCTAGGTGGGTTTTGGGACGATTTTTCCCAAACACTTTACAATCCAAAGCTTCTGTGGACCCCTTCTATGAACTTGGCTTTAGCTCCTCCATAGATTTCATTGTTTCAGTTCAGGTGTTTGGGTTTGGGCCAAATTGTGCAGCTTGATTTTTTTTTCTCTTCACAAGGGCCAAGAGCTTTTATCACTGTCCCTAAATGTCCACCCCCTTTTTTTTTCATCTCCGGGTAGATGGCACAATTTTTATCAAAAAATGTCTCGTACATTTGCCCTTTCATCCCCCCTTTAATTTCTGCAAAAAAATCCCAATTCAAAAAACTGCACCAACTGTGGATTTGTTTTGGGTTTTTTTTTCTTTAAATTTCTCAGCTTTTTCCAAAAAAGTCAATGTAGAAAACCCCATGGAAAAAAATCTTTTACTAAATCAGCGGGTTTTTTGAAGCACAGTTTTTTTTTCACAAAAATATTTTTTTTTTGAATTTTTTATTTTTTTTATTTTTTTTTTTACTTTTTTTTCTTAACCCCATTAAGGGAAAACTATTTAATAAATTCAATAAAAGGAAAACCCCAAAAAATTCACTTTTAATAGATTATTTAAAACGTGGGAAATGGTCCCACCTAATCACAAATAAAATAAAAAAAAAAAAAGGTGACCCCCATAGAGACAAGTGAACACTATTAAAAATAAATCCAAAAAATTGAAAGGAAAAACCTACATTACCCTAAAAGCTAAGCAAACCCCCAAACCCTAAAAAAAACGGGAAAAAAACGCCCGTAAGGGCGCTCCCCCAGGCCCCTAGCCCTACACAAAAAAGCCCTATTGAGCCCTAGGTCACCCCGACATAAGTTTCAGTCCAACAAAAACACAATCCTTGGGGGGAAAAAAAGGGAAGACCAAAACCCAAAAAAAAGGGGGGCACAATTATTATAATATATATATTTAGTTAGAGCTAAACCCAAATTGCTGTAAACATCACAAAAGGTTGGTACAGTCCCCGGCTGCCCAAAACTACTTACAGTTAAACCTTTCATTCTCTAAGACCAATACCCACCAGCACATTGGATCAAGTGTTAAAAGTAAGATAAACCCCCTCTCACCCTGTAAGGGGAACCAGCGGTGGGTTTTAGAAGGAACTTAAACATTTTAAACTTTTTCCTTTCCTCGGGTAAGTTAATATTCATTCCAATACCTTTCCTTCCCCATCAATCTACAGGGGGGTCAGGCACAACAGTGTGCCCAACTGCCCACTTCCAACAGACCCCGGGGCTACGCTAGGGCCCCCGGGCTGACTGTACGACATTTTCCGGGAGTCCCAGCCCAAAATTTCAGGGAAGCCCCTTTTTTTATGCATTTGGGCACGACTGCGGAACAAAAAGGGAAAGGGAAACCGTCACATAGGGTTTTGCCCCCTTTCTGAGGGCAAAAAAGCTAGGTTTTAACTTCTGTTTTTACGCTGGTCCCTTATTCTGTAAGATGCGGAGTTTTCGAGTTTAATGCTCAAAACTGCATTTTTCATCCAGAAGAGTCCTTCGGGGTCATGAAAAACAAGTTTATTTCTACCCCCCCCCCCCCCGAGGGTAGCCCCCCACCTAACGATTAACCATTACTTTGAATCGGAGAAAACATTGAAAAACTGTTCATGGGGGGCAGCATTTGTGGCGGGGCAACCCCTGCTCCTGAAAAGATTTTGCATAAATTCTTAAAACTAAAAAACTCTTTCGAAAAAGGGGGGGTTCACACGGTTATTTCGCCGCGGGTTGGCGCCGTACTGTGGCCCGAATTGCGCTGCAGTAGGGGCCAATCCGCGCAGTAATTTTGGGGAATCCACAGTTCCAAGAGAACAGTGGATTCCTCGCTCCTAACCCTCGGCGAAACCGCCGGGCGGGGGAAAACTGCTGCCATTTCCCGGCGCAATACCCCCGTGGATAAATTAAAGTCTATGGGGCCGGGGGGCCGCCCCCCCCCGCCCCCCAACCCCCCCTTTTCAAGCCGGATTGCGAGCGCAATCCGGCTCGCAAATTCCGCTTTAAAAAGCCCTGTGAACCGGGCAAGGCCAGCGCTGGAAAAAGCATCGACAAGTTGTGCTGTCCCCCGCAAGGGGGCAAAACCTAGTGACAGGTTTTCCTTTAAGTGCTGGGGATCGGAGGTTTTCTCTGCTTCCTGGCTCTTAGGCTATGTTCACACGGCTTATTTTGGGAAAGCTTTTTCCCCTATTGCCATACCCGCGCTCAATAAGCAAAATGCCCCCAATCATTACGGTAATTACAGTTCTCATAGAGAACTATGGATTAGCCTCCTTTCCCCCCCTGTTTGTTTGTACGCCAAGGGGGGTAATTGCATGTTTTATTCCGGTGCTTAGCGCCCCCGGTAAACTTTTTATGGTCGCCCCCCCCCCCCCCCGCGCAACTTCCAAACCCCGACAAAAGCGGGGGATTTACGCCCCAGTTACGCCGTGTGAACTACCCTTACAGAGACTGCTTAGGAATGGGCTGTTAAAATAATCTCTGTTTTTAAAGGGAGCTGCAGTTCTGGGGGCCTCAAAACCCCTCATTGCAGCGTTTTTTTAGCTGTCTCGCAAAAAGACCCTCACCGAATCAAATCGGGGGGGCCTTCATTAAAGGGGTTTTTTTCCCGGCTGATTACTTACCTCCTTTCAGCAGGGGTAGAATAAAACAGTTTATGCGAATTGAAGGGTGCGGGGGAGAGGGGGGGGTGAGCAAGAGGAGGAATAAGGGAGCGTCTGAAAAAATTAACTCAAATAATAACTTTTTCAAAAGTGGATTCCCTTAAAAGCAAACACAGGCTCATACACTGCACTTTTTCCCCAACCCCTTTAAACTCATTCATTTTCCCCCGCTCAGATAAGAAGGGTTTTTAACGCAAAACCGGGCCTGTAAGTCCTCTGGTCGTGTTAAAGCAAGCTTTAGGGAACTAAGGGGGAAAAGAAATGCGTAGCTCCAGAGTCTTCACTTTTTTTAATCACATTATTTATAAAAGTGAAAAAATACCCATTTTTTGGGGCCCCTCAAATTACATTGGCAAAACCCCCCTTTGGGGAAGATCCTTTTTGTTTTTAAACTGTTTGGAAAGGTGTTACAAGCGAGTAATCAATTAGGGTGCTTTCAGAAATGCACAGCAATAAAGGCAGTTTAATGCTGTGCATTTCTGCGATGAAAACGAACCAAAAGCTGCACTCACAAACGTGTTAAAGCTTCTAAACACAGTAATTGGTCACTCACTTGTAAGGCTATGCCTAAACATCACAGGTTTGTTTGTTTTTATTTTTTTTATTTTTTTTGTAACATATTTTATTGCAATTTTTCAAGATTTTTCAACAAAGAAAACACAGCTTTACATTATAAACAATGATGTTTCGACGTATGTTAAGTCAATTTGGTTAATAACATGGACAATGTCAGAAAGTAGATATAAGTCTCTGTAATACAAAGCCAAAGAAAACAGCACAGGTTCTTGATCGGATTTACGGCGGATTCAGTATTTAGAATAAGGCGAAAATCCAACTGAAACTAGTGCTGTGTAGACCTCCATAGAAAATCTGAGCTGTAGTCTACACAGCACAGATTTTCCACTGAGCTGTCATCTGGCAGAAGATAGAATATGTTTTATCTCCTGCTGGATTCCTGTAGCTCTCAATGTAACGGGGCCGCGGGATACCTGGACACATTTTTTTTGTGCAAAAACTGCGGTGCAGCAAAGTTACAATACTGTATTTTAACTTAGCTGTGTAGACATAGCCGAACACCTTTCTAAACAGTTAGGTGAAAGAAGCTTGCTGGTAATAAAGGCAGTTTTATTATCCAGGGCGAGCGGGGAGGGGAGATGGAATCCATAGTTCTCTATGAGAACTGTGGATTACCGTAAGGCCATGTTCACATGGCTTAAAATGGGCCATATTTCGGTCCGAAGTGCGCAAATTACGGGCTGAAAACGGCCCTTTCATTACGGTAATGCACAGTTCTCATAGAGAACTGTGGATTACGTCTCCTCTCCCTGCTCGGCGAATACGCCGAGGAGGGAGATAATTCAGATGTCACATTCTAGCGGCGTATAAGCGCCGCTAGCCGTGATTCTCTATAGGCCGGCGAGGTGCCGGCCCCCCGCCCCCGGCCACACGGAGTAATTGCGGGGCGTAATTACGTCCCGCAGTTAAGCCGTGTGACCATGGCCTAAGGGGGCTTTCACACGGTGCGTTTTTTTATGCGATTTTCAATGCATGTTTTGTGCAGGAAGGTACAGCGATTAATGCTGTACATTGCTGCACAAAAATCACGGCAAAAATCACGGTTTAAATTTGTGCGATTTTACCACGAATTTACCGCGATTTTTGCCGCGATTGGGGTGCAGTAATGTACAGCATTAATTGCTGTACCTTCCTGCACAAAAAATGCATTGAAAAACGCATCAAGAAAGCACCAAAAACGCACCGTGTGAAAGCACCCTTATGCCTGGGATGGATTTCAGCCGTATTGGATCGCAATACGGCGCACAGTACAGCTGAAATCCGTCCCCAAATCATCCGTATGAACGAAGCCTTAGGCCCCGTTCACACGGCTTATTGCCGGCGTAATTGCGGGGACGGATTTCGAATTTCCGTCATTATCTACGGCGCGTACGCGCCTTAAATAATTCACGTGTCACTTTCTCCCCCCACGGCGGATTTGCCGAGTGGGGAGAAGAGACGGAATCCATAGTTCTCTATGAGAACTTTGGATTACCGTAGTTACTGGGACGGATTGGAGCCGCATTGCAGCGCAAATACGGAGCGCAGTACGGCTCCAATCTGCGCCCAAATAAGCCGTGTGAACATTGCCTTAATGTTCTCATGAGATGTTTCTGCCCACTTACTGGACTCCACCCTAAGGGTATTTTCACATGGCGTGTTGGATCCATATTTGGATCCGAAAAACATATATAAAAGCGTGGCATAAATCGCATCCAACATGCAGGTGCGTATTTGGATGCGTTTTGACTGCAGCAGGAACGCACCCTATAGTTTTAACTAGGGCGTCTGCTGCGTCAAACGAATCAAGAATTGACAAGTAGATTCTTGGAATGGATCTGAAAGACGCATCAGGAAGACGCAAGTAAACACGTATCGGCGATCACTCGTCTGAACACCGATGCGTGTTTTACATTGAAAGCAATCACACTGCTCATTGTTAGATGCAGGTTTGGGTCAGTTTAGGGTCAGAAACACGTATCCAAACACGTATCTATAAACGGATCCACCACGCCGTGTGAACATACTCTAAGACCATATAAATACTTTTCGACGTGGGGGATGTTGCCCAGGTGCTTCTACACCTAGTCAATTTCCTATGGCTTTCTGACACCTCACTGAGTGAATGTCACTGAATAACCTCAGTATATACTATATACATGCACCTAGTAGATATAAGTAGTAATAGGACAGATTGGATGGGAACAATATTCTCTGTTAACATATATAAAATCTTAAGCTGTAATAATAAAGAGATAAAGCTCATTAATGACAGGGCAGACTAACCTTAATTTACTGCAGTTACTACAAGAAATGCTCATCTGCATGTAGTCTCATCACAAATAGTAGGTAATGACATAATGATTGCTTTGTTGTTCTCTGGATGGGACTAGATAAAGATTAGACTAGATCAACAGGGCAATGATGAGAGCAATACATGGGTTCATATTTTTCTCCACTGGGGTTGGTTTCCAACTTTCTTCACACGTATCAGGTCCTGTTGATAATTCTTACACCTATATACCTCCCAACTTTTAGAGATTGCAAAGAGGGACACATCAGGCCACACCTCTAATCACATGCAAACACATGACATCACACCAAGACACACCTCTAACCACGCCCATACAACCTTTGTAGTAAGTTATGTAATATACAGCTAGAAAGCAATCAGATACTTTTTAAGGCAAGATAGGTTATTGACACAAATCTATTTCCCAAATTAAAAAGAGGGACATTTATGGAGCTAAGAGGGACAGAGGGACAAGGGTTAAAAATAGGGACTGTCCCACCAAAATAGGGACACTTGGGAGGTATGCACCTCTCAGGCCATAGTCGGCCTGGAAGAAAACCATCACACCATCCTCTTACTGCTGTGCTATCAGAGCTCACACAGGGGAAGTTGGAGACAAACCAGGAAGTCATCTAAATAGGGGAACCTTAAAAAAATATAAAAAAAAAACAACCACCCAATTTAAAAAAATAAAATAAAAATCCATATAATAGTCATATATTACTTGTCAATATGAGATTTTTTTGTTTATAGTAGTGTTCCTTTCATAGAACAATGTAATCCTAATTGAATGACATTTGCTCTGTTGCCGGCAGTACAGACTCACATCCCATTTACCGCTCATTCATGGTGTCTATCAGGATAGAATAAAAATGTATCCCAGCAGACATTGCAGCAGGCCGCGACCGGCTCATAGACTTCTATAGGACAACCATAGTTGGAGTATACCCATATGGTTTCTGCACAGAACACAAAAGCCTGGCTTATCACACATTTGTGTCCAGTGCAGAAGTCGTATGCTTTCACTAAATGGGACAAACATGATCCTATTAGGACTACTTCTGCCCTATAGAAGTCTAGGACACTTTTGCAGTAGAAGTCTTTACGGTACGTCGATGGATACCACAAATAAGGGGTCGAAAACAAGATGTGAATGGGGCCTTAAAGGGGTTGTCTCGCTACAAGGATTGCTTTTTATGTTAAAGATCTGGCCAAAAAACGAGCCACTTTGCAATATATGTCCATTAACAGTATCCTACCTATTCCTAGATATCCCCTCTTGTATGCATCAGCTCCTCAGACCTATAGCTCCTATAGCTACAGACCTGTTCAATCTCTCGTGATAGGCTGCCAGTACAGGTTGCTATAGCTACAGACCTGGCTCCTACTGCAGCCTAGTGGAAGCCAGTAAACAAGCCCCTGAATTCAAAATGAAACCAAGAAAACACGACTGAGGTGAGATGAATCCATGTAGTGAGACAACCCCTTTAAAGGGGTTGTCTCGCTACAAAGATTAGCTTTCAACATGTAGGGAAGAGTAAATGAAGACGTTTTCCAGATATATATTGCTTTGTTTATTTTTCTTTGTTGAGGAGATAAAAGTGATTTTATCAGCTCTGAGTGCACACAGGTTTCTCTAGGTTACTGTCCTCCCCCCCCCCCCCTGCTGTTGCTATCTCAAGCAGGGATGACGACATCACATAGGTCTGCAACACAGCACTGCTGCAGCTTGAGAGCCTGAGTGTTATCTGATCTAACAAAGGAGACTAATTACTTTTGTTTACTTTAGCTCTGAAGCTTCTCTGAACTTAAGATAAACATCTCCTGTGCCCATGTCCGAGTAATTAGCAGACCTTGAATACAGAGCTGATGCGCTTATCACCCACAGCCAAACCACGAAGAGACAGGATACATGAATGAAAGCTGCTTTTGGCTCTGTGAAACAATGAGGTGAGACAACCCCTTTAATGCTTCTTTGATTTATGAAAAATGCATCCATTAAGCTAAGACATAGTTTAGGTAAGGCCACCCTTTCTTAAAGGGGTTGTCTCACTATATTGATTCGTCCAGTTTTCTTGGTTTCATTTTGAATTCAGGGGTGTGTTTACTGGCTTCAACTAGGCAGCAGTAGAAGCCAGGTCTGTGGCTATAGCAACCAGCACTGGCAGCCTATCATGAGAGATTGAACAGTTCTGTAGCTATAGTGACCTGAGGAGCTGATGCAGCCCATACAAGAAGGGATATCTCAGAATAGGTAGGATACTGTTAATGGCCACATATTGCAAAGTGACTTGTTTTTCCAAGATCTTTAACATGAAAATCAATCCTTATAGTGAGAAAACCCATTTAAGTCCTCTAACTTGCTAATATACTTGTGTTGAAGCCCCCATTATGATATTTTGTTTGTATCCAGAAGGCATCCTGAGTTGTGTGTTGTAATTGTATCCAGTGTAGCCAACGCTCAGTGATGATATAGACATCAGCAGAATGTAGCTTTAGTAGCCTATATTTCGCTACAATGTATTAGTGCAGGTACATCAACCAACCAGTCATAAAGAAGACTGGATACATTGTAGCAAAGATGTGACTAAAACCAGGTCAGGAAAAGGTTTTCAGGCTTTTGAATGAAACTTTAAGGGTTTTATTAAAAGAAAACTTCTAGTGTGGGGGCACGGTATTTTGGTAGGTTTTCCTATGGTTTGCGGTTTTAGAAGCCGTCTAAAAACCAAGCAACCATCCCCATAGACTTCAAAAAAATCCTTCCAGCATGTTGGTCAAGGGGCGTTTGAATCTAAAACCCGGCAAAAGCCGTTCCCCTTTGCCGTGTGAACGCACCCATAGACTGTCTGTGTTGCCTATAGCAACCAATCAGAGCTCAGCTTTCTTTTCTCATGCTACACTGGAAAAATGAATGCTGCTCTCTGATTGGTTGCCATGGGCTCGGTTTTGCTTGGGTTTGTTTGGGTTGCTAGGGGCTCGGGGTGTAGGGCCTGTTGCTATGAGCTCTGATTGGTTAAAATGGGCTCTGTTTGGGTTGCTATAAATCTGTTTTGTTGCTAGGGCTGATTGGTTTGCAAGGGGGCTCTGTTATTGCTTGAACTCTGATTATTGCTAGGGGTTTTATTGGTTGCAAGGGGTCTATTATTTTGCTATGGGCTATTGTTGCTTTGGCCTGATTGGTTGCTATGGGCTTGGTTTTTTGGGTATGTTTGGGTTGCTAGGGTCTAATTGTTTGTATGGGTTCTGTTTGGTTTGCTAGAACTCTGATTATTTGTAGGGGCTTTTGGTTACTATGACTTATTGTTTGCTAGGGCTCTGTTTGGGGTTGCTAGGCTGTTTGGGGCTATGAGCTTTTTTTGGGTTGCTAGGGCTCTGTTTGGGTTCCCTAGAGACGGGTTTGGGTTGCAGGGGCTCGGTTGCTATAGAAGTCTTACGCTAGATTTTCATAAATGAGGCCGAGTGTTTCTATTCACTGACAGCAATGGCCACAGCATCAAGCATATAATAAGCATCCCCATGTAGTGACTTTGCCCATGGTCATGGACTTTGGTTAGGCATTTAGGTCTATGTCATACTAATATATAAGCTGAATGAGAATCGCTAGACTCCTCGGTACTGGGGAAAATAAAGTCGAAACTTTGGGGACAAGAATGCAAGTAAATAAGCAAACTCTGGTGTTCTGGAGCGTGCGCTATGTCTTTAAATTTTCCCTACGAAAAGCACATGCCATCGCATCGTTCCTACAGAAAGACCAATAGCTGGAACTTGCAACGCCATGCGAAAACCTCCCCCCCGGTCCCAAAGGTTAGAAAAAACACTAGCATCGCACATTCCCTCTTCACTAATTTATTTCCGCTGTTTGTGCTGCGGGGTCCGTCTGCTTTTACTGCGCATGCGCAGCCCTGTGGCTCCTTTTTTTACTTAAGCGCCCCCTGCAGGAACTTGCCGGCATTTATTGCGCCTGCGCCGGAGAATGGTCCATGAGATGTTTCCCTGAAAGGCAATCTGCAGCATCCTCTCCCCGAGATTGTGATCTGCATCTGCTGCAGCCCGGTGTCCGGGGCCTGGAGAGAGGGGCCCCAATGACCTCTGCAGTGCAGCCCAGCAGTGCACTGCCCAAGGGAGCAGAAGACAGTGTGTGACACTGCATGGCATTATCATGGTGAAGGTAGGAGCATGCCCTGCTGCCTGGGGTACAGCCGTGCACACAGGGGGGATGTCCTGACACAGGGGGGCCTCCAATGGAAACTGGATTAATTTACAAGTTGTTGTATGAGTGATATGAATGATCACAAACATCTCATAAAAGGGGTTGTGTATCTAAATTTTATGTATTACAGTAATTTAACTATTAGAAATATGTTTCTTATAACACAGTAAAAAGTAACATATCTGAAAAACCCAAAAAGCCATATATACACGTACATTATATATTATATATATGCACTTTAAAACCGTGACACCTATATATAATACACCTGATTCATAGCAAAAATAGAAAGTGAATTTTAAATATGTATTAATATATCCCCCATATACACGTATCTTTTCTACTACACAATATGTAAAAATAAACCCAAAAACCGTTTTAAACATATACACATACTTAGTATACAAACAACCATACCATATACATACTACATAAACCATATTATATAATAATGCACTGAATACCATATTATATATATATAATATATATAATAAAAAATTTTTTAAAAATACATACAGTATCAAAACACATATACAAAGTAGGCATAAACATACACACAATATTTATATACAGTCATGAAAAATATATATATATATATAAATTTAAATTTATACATGCAGGGGCTTAACTAGAGAAAACCCAAATTTATATTTAATATATATTTATATATATAATATATATATATTAATAATATAACAAAATGTATGCATAACCATATAAAACTACATCAACTATGTATATAAAACACAAAATTTTTATATACATTACACATACAAACCGTATACAAACACACTTACACAGTATACATATACATAAAATATGTTATACATATATGCACAGAATATCATATATAATTATTATATTACTTATATATATATATATATATATATATATATAATAATAATATTTTCGTGCAGGGGCTTAACAGAGAAGTGGGCCCCAAAGCAAACTTTTGGATGGGGGGCCCCCCCACCTCCCTGACCACGTACTTTTTCCAGGGCATGCTGTTAATTTAAAGTAAAATAATAAAAGGAGTGAACACCTCACCCCAAAACAATCACCATCATACGGGGTACCAAACAAATCCCTATACCAAACCCCAAATTACCAATAACTCTAAATACATAAGGACCGATTTTTAAAACACCAAACACGACCGAAAAAGGGACTGAATAATCCCCTACAAATTACGATCGTAAACAAAAACCAAATACCCCATATAGTGGGCCATATAAGGGGGATATACTAGGTACCAGGCCCTGGCAGACTGTTTTTTTTTAAACCCCCATACAAATGAAACCCTATAGTAGAAAACTACCATGTAAAACAGGCTTTTGCAGACTGTTTTAAAATTTCCACCATACAGGACCAAAAAGTGGGTTTGTCAGCAGGAACACGCTCTTTCAAACCAACAATTCTTGGTTCAAAGGGAAACCACTTTTTAAATTGCCTAACCCGTTTCACAAGTAATTCGCCTGGTTTTCGCCAAATTTAAAAAACCCGAAGCTTTCCTACACTAAAATAACAGGGCACATCTGCAAGTTTTTTCACTATCCCGACAAAATCAGAATAAACCTTCCGGTTTTAGGTTTAATTTTGGAAAAAACCCAAAAAATTTAAAATTTTTGGCCCAAAAGAAAAAGTAATTTTGAAAGAGGGGAATTTTTTAAAGGGATTTTTTATTACTTTTTTGCAAAGGGCCCAAAAATTTCCCAAAACTAGGAATTTCGTGGGCTTTAAAAAAAATTTTTTAACAGGCCCCTAAATGGGTTAGTTTATGTCTAAGGAAGCTTCTTTTTTTTAGCAACATCTGGGGTTAGAGACACAACTGTGGATTATTTAAAGCACAACAGAAAAAAAAACCCCGCTTCGTTTGGTAAAAACAGGGGAAAAATCTAAAGAAGTTTAGCCAAGAAAATCAGAAGGGGAATTGTGGACTTGCACAAGCTGGATCAAACCTTGGGTACAATTTCCCGATACCTGAAGGTGCCCTCGTTTTCAAAAAGAAAAAAAAATTAAAAGCAAGGGACAAACAAGATCGGGAAACCCATCCATCATACCGCTCCCGGAAGGAGAAAAGGGTTCTTTTGGGGCCCCAGAGGTGAAGTTTTTTTTGGGCCCCAAAATTTAAAATAACAAACCCCAAAAAAAAAGCAAAAAAATCTTGTGAAGATGCTGGGGGGAAAGGGTTGGGAAAATTGTTTTCCTTAAACCACAGTAAAACAGGACTGTATCAACATTGGGCTTAAAAAGGGCCCCTCGCCAGGGAAAAGCCCTTACTCCAAAAGAAAAATAGAAAAGCCCGATTAAAGTTTTCGAAAACAATAGGAAAAAAACCTACATTTTTTTTAGACATGTCCGTGGTCTGACAAAGGGAAAAAAATTGAACTGTTTGGCCACAATGACCATCGTTACATATGAAGGAAAAGGGAGAAGATTGGAAGCCTAAGAACACCATCCCAACTGTGAAACACGAGAGTGGCAGCATCATGTTCTGGGGTTGTTTTGCTGCAGGAGGGACTTCACAAAATAGATGGCATCACGAGGAAAGAAGATTATATGGCAAAACTGAAGCAACATACAAGACATCAGCCAGGAAGTTAAAGCCTGGGGGGAAATGGGTCTTCCAAATGGACAATGACCCAAAGCATACAGCTAAATTGGTTACAAAGTGGCTTAAGGATAAGTAAGTCAATGTCTTGGAGTGGCCATCACAAAACCCTAAGATCTTCCAGAATTAATGGACAAAAGAAAGGGCCGTGGAAACACACAGGCGACCTAAACCTTGGTTCCTTCCTCACAGCGGGGGCCAAAACTTTGCCAAGTTCCTTTTAAGGGCCCAAAGCTCCAAATACTATGAAATGTAAGGAAACTTTTGACTTTGGGAGAAAGTAATAAAAATTTCTTTTTCAAAATTATCTCTCATTTTTCTGGCATTTGGCAAATATAAATAATTTTGGTTCCTAATTGACATAAAATGGGGAAGGTTTATTCTGATTCATGTCAGATAGGGAGAAAAACATGCAAATGTGTCTTTTTATAAAGTGGATGGAAACTTCTGGTTTCAAATGTACATACTACATATACACACATGAAATACATATATATATATATATATATATATATATTTTTACACATAGTATACATATAAATTACATGATAAACATATACATATATAAACAGTGCACATATATTACATAATACTAAGCCTACTCAGGATTCTGTGCTTGTAGTTACCCTTTTTCCTGTTAATGCCAAGATATGACAACAGTATCTAAGGGTGTGGTATCTATACTGGATATATCCTATGCCCCCAACTCCTATATATGATTCAAGCATGATATCAGAAGCAAATACTTAACGGATAGGACATGTAGCTATAAGAGTGTGCAGCACCCAGGCTCATACGATTATTGATCAACTGTGAGTGGGGGAAGCAGCACTTGTCATTGGATAGCACCATGGATAGTAGAAAAAGTAGAGGGTAGAAACATTATATCTAGTAAATTGAGAAGAGAGTGTGTAGAAAATAGACGTACTACTGTGTAGTGTATTATAATCAGTATGCATCATAACAGAAGTGGTGCTGTGCAGTGTGTCATTCTTATCAGCACAGTAGTACTGTGTATAGTCATTATAATCAGTATACAGGGTGATAGAAGTAGTACTGTGCAGTGTGACATCCTTACCAGCACAGTAGGACTGTGGATAGCAATTATAATCAATGTACAGATAAACAGAAGTGGTACTGTGCAGTGTGCCATCCTTACCAGCACAGTAGTACTGTTGATAGCAATTATAATCAATGTACAGGAAAAATAAAAAGTGGTACTGGGGCATGTGCCATCCTTACCAGCACAGTAGTACTGTTTATAGCAATTATAATCAATAAAGGGTAAGAAGTGTACTGTGCAGTGTGCCATCCTTACCAGCACAGTAGTACTGTGTAGTGTATTATAATCAGTGTATAGGATAACAGAAGTGGTGCTGTGCAGTGTGCCATCCTTACCAGTACAGTAGTACTGTGTATAGTCATTATAATCAGTAGACAGGGTGAAAGAAGTATTTCTGTGCAGTGTGACATCCTTACCACCACAGTAGTACTGTGGATAGCAATTATAATTAGTTTACAGGATAACAGTAGTGGTACTGTGCAGTGTGCCATCCTTACCAGCACAGTAGTACTGTGTATAGTCATCATAATCAGTATACAGAATAATAGAAGTGGGACTGTGCAGTGTGCCATCCCTACCAGCATAGCAATACCGTGCATGGCATGTACAGCTGTGGCACTGTGTTGTGTCTGTGTGGCACTGTGTTGTGTCTGTGTGGCACTGTGTTGGGTCGGCGTGGCGCTGTGTTTGGGGCGGCGTGGCCTGTGTTGGGGCGGATGGCCTGTGTGGGTCGCGTGGGCCCGTGTTTGGGGGCCGGCGTGGCCCTGTGGTTTCCTGATCGGCGTGGCACTGTGTTTGATCGGCGTGGCACTTTGGGGGTTGGGTTGGGTGGCCTGTGTTGGGTCGGCGTGGGGGCCTGTGTTTGGGGGGGCGTGGCACTGTGTTTGATCGGCGTGGCGCTGTGTTTGGTCGGCGTGGCGCCGTGTTTGGTCGGCGTGGCACGGTGTTGGGTCGGCGTGGCCCCGTATTGGGTCGGAGTGGCGCCGTGTTGGATCGGCGTGGCACTGTGTTGGGTCGGCGTGGCACTGTGTTGGGTCGGCGTGGCACTGTGTTGGGTCGGCGTGGCACTGTGTTGGGTCGGCGTGGCACTGTGTTGGGTCGGCGTGGCACTGTGTTGGGTCAGCGTGGCACTGTGTTTGGTCGGCGTGGCGCTGTCTTGGGTCGGCGTGGCGCTGTGTTGGGTCGGCGTGGCACTGTGTTGGGTCGGCGTGGCACTGTGTTTGGTCGGCGTGGCGCTGTCTTGGGTCGGCGTGGCACTGTGCTGGATCGGCGTGGCACTGTGTTTGGTCGGCGTGGCACTGTGCTGGGTCGGCGTGGCGCTGTGTTGGGTCGGCGTGGCACTGTGTTGGGTCGGCGTGGCGCCGTGTTGGGTCGGCGTGGCGCCGTGTTGGGTCGGCGTGGCGCCGTGTTTGATCGGCGTGGCGCCGTGTTTGATCGGCGTGGCACTGTGTTGGGTCGGCGTGGCGCTGTGTTGGGTCGGCGTGGCACCGTGTTTGTTCGGCGTGGCACTGTGTTGGGTCGGCGTGGCACTGTGTTGGGTCGGCGTGGCACTGTGTTGTGTCTGCGTGGCACTGTGTTGGGTCGGCGTGGCACCGTGTTGGGTCGGCGTGGCACCGTGTTGTGTCGGCGTGGCGCTGTGTTGTGTCGGCGTGGCGCTGTGTTGGGTCGGCGTGGCGCGGTGTTGGGTCGGCGTGGAGCGGTGTTGGGTCGGCGTGGCTCGGTGTTGGGTCGGCGTGGCACCGTGTTGGGTCGGCGTGGCACCGTGTTTGGTCGGCGTGACGCCGTGTTTGGTCGGCGTGGCGCTGTGTTGGGTCGGCGTGGCACCGTGTTGGGTCGGCGTGGAGCTGTGTTGGGTCGGCGTGGCACTGTGTTTGATCGGCGTGACACTGTGTTGGGTCGGCGTGGCACTGTGTTGGGTCGGCGTGGAGCTGTGTTTGGTCGGCGTGGCACCGTGTTGGGTCGGCGTGGCACCGTGTTCGGTCGGCGTGGCGCTGTGTTTGGTCGGCGTGGCGCTGTGTTGGGTCGGCGTGGCACAGTGTTGGGTCGGCGTGGCACTGTGTTGGATAACAGTATAGATGGGGTTCCAAGTGGTTAAACATGCGTGACATAGCAGATATCTAAGGTAAATAGCACTAAGATAATTTTTCCCATCAGGAAAATGCCCCTTATGGTGACAACTGCCCCCCTAAAAAAAAAAAGAGCTGGTAGCCAGTGGCCTGCTTGCTGGAACCAGTGGGAATCAGCTGTTATCACTGGGAAATGCTGCCTGACACACTGCAGGAGAAATCTGCTATTACACTGTACCCCCTGCAGATGGGTGACCATGGCATACATGTTTGGGTCAAGTCCTCCAGAGCAAGAGGCAGCTGCTGTGAACTCCAGTATATGACGGCCAGATTGAGGTAGACGATGGAGTGTGTTGGCAAATATGTTCCTCATACTTCAATGCGGAAGGTGCGGATCGGTTGGGGCTCTAGTGGTCATAATCAGTGGTTAGATAGCTGTGACTTGGCAACTTAATACGACACATGGATTTCTTTAATAGGAACCTCTTTTTTAAATTTGAAAAGAAAGCTTTATTGAAAACAGAATGTCATATCCAATACAAACTTGTACACAATCCAAAATGCAGACATATGAAACATAATGGCAATGAAGAGTCAAAATTGCATCAACAATAAGAGATAAAGCACCAGAATAATATACAAGAACACTGGCGTCAGCATAGGTCCAATTAAGCAATGCAGATTGCCATGAATTACCGAATAATGAAAAAAAAACAACCCCCTCCCCCCCGAAGACTACAGGGTACTGTAAGCACCCTGATGCAGAAAATCCTGTATACAAAAATGACAACATGAAAAAAGAACAACACAGAGCACAGGACTCCACTCTCGCACAGAACACAACAACAATACAAAAAAAAAAAAAAAGGGGGGGGAGAGGGAAGGATGGGGTAGGGAGAGTAAGGCCTCGTTCACACGGCTTATTCTGGGACTGATTTCAGCCGTATTGAGCGCCGTATTTACGCTCCAGTACGGCTGAAATCAGTCCCAGACATTACGATAATCCACAGTTCTCATAGAGAACTATGGATTCCGTCTCTTCTCCCGCTCGTGGGAGAAAGCGACATGCACATTATTTACGGCGTGTACGCGCCATGAATAATGAGTGTCTATGGGGCCGTCGTAATTGCGGGGCGAAATCCCGGCCCCGCAACTTACGCCGGCAATATGCCATGTGAACAGTGCCTAAAGGTGCAAGCAAAAAAAAAAAAAGGTGTGTGTGTGTGTGTGGGGGGGGGGGGGGGGGACAGGAAAAGCTGCCTCTGGGGGGGGGGAACCTCTTTTTTAAATGATAGAGAAGAATTGATCACCTTTGACCAAACTAAACTAACGGAGTGTACAGCGCTATGTGACCGTATGAAGTGATATCATTCAATTGGCCCTCTCCATCATAGAAATCAGTGCTGGTCCTACTTCACCATTGTGACATTCACACACGTGTTTATGACGTATCAAAAGATAATTCCCTGATAGCTATGGCCTGTAGCACATACAGTTATACCGAAATACATAGTCATGACTAGAGCTGTAGCAGCCATAGCAGCAGCTACGGGGCCCAGAGGCAGAGGAGGCCACTCCATTTGAAAAAGAACTTTGGGGCCTTTTTTTGTGGGGAAAATGAAAAGTTGGTGGTTTTTGCCTTTTTAAGCATTCTTTTGGGGTTCTTGATATATGGCGGTATTATTTATAGCTTTACTTATGACACTTATGCTGTTGTTTCTTTTTCCTGTCATTAAAGGGGTTCTCTGGTTAAACTTACCCATTTTTATTTACTATGTTAAAAAAATCAAGGGTCTAGGTTTGGGGTCTCTGTTGAATATCCTTTTTTGGGTAGAATGGGGCAATTTAAAGATGGTCGGGCCTCCGGAGGACCTGGTTTTTGTCCTGCGTTACACAAACAGCTCATTGATGTGAATGGGCTGGGTGTAATGCCCAACTTCTCCAGCGGTAGTGCTGCAGGGAAATTGAATACTTACTACCAAATTCTCCCACAAATTACAATAAATATCTTTGGGGGCCCCGGATTAATTTTATTAAAGGCCCCCTTTTTTAAAAATAAAGGGTTTTTCCAAAGGGGAGAACCCTTTTAAAGTAGTTGTCTAGTAGACTAAATTCCATGAAGTTGGGACCAGGGTGGACAAAAAGGAAAAAAAAAACCTTTATGCTTATCCGTGGGGCATTTTTTTCTTGGGAAAAAACCCCGCGATCCGCTCCCCCTTTTTTTTGGGTTTTCATCCATAAGGGGGAAGGCTTACGCTCATTCCCCTTTCCCTACAGACAACCTCTCCAGGGGGGGGATAAGAAAGGGGAATTTTTGAAAATCTTTTAACTCTTTAATTTCATTGGGGGGGAATGGAATATTAAAAGGCTTTTCTTTTTTTTTTTTTTTCCCCCCTTACCCCCAAAATTTTATTGGGAAAAAAACCCCTGTAAACCCCTTAACCTTCCCAATTAATGTTTATAATAACACAAATTCTTTTTCCCTTTTTACCTTTAAAAAATTCATATTTTTTTTTAAAAACCTTTTAAAAAAAAAGTTAAAAAAAATTAAAAGGGGGGGTTTCTGTTTCAGGGAAAAACCCTTTTCCCCTAAAAAAAATATTGAATATTTTAAAATTTAAAAAACTTCCCCTCACATTTGACCCCCCCAAAATTACCCTCAACCCCCCAAAAAAAGGGTTTACCCTAAAAAAAACCCCAAATTCTTCCCCTCCTTCACCAAAACTTTTAAAACTTTGGCTTTTATTTCTCCTTCCCTCAACCCTTCTTCCCCAATCAAAAAAATTTTGTTTTTGGACCCCCCTTTCCCCCTTTTAAACGATTTTGGGGGGCCCTCTCCCCTTTTTTATGGGGCCCCATGAAATGCTGGTTTAAAAACTCTAACCCGGAATCATTTAAAAAAAACCCTTTTTAATTTTGAAACTGGCCCTTGTTTTAAATTTATTCCACAAAGATCTTGTTGTTCCTTGCACTAGTCTACATGACATCCGCTATCTTCTGCAGACTCTCCAGATGTGTCTGTAGATTTGCAGTCCTCCCATATAAACAGGTGCACTCGGCTGACGCTGCAGTGTGCCCGCCTGTTTACAGTTTGCTTACCATATGGGTGGGGAGAGGCTGCAGAGATCAGGACTCTCTAGACGTGATCCTGCAGCATTAATGCAATAGTCTCCTTACTTGATACAGACACTTAATTCCTCAGGGGGTTAAAAGGGGTTGTCTCCACTACAAGGATTGTTTTTTTGTTAAAAATTTGCAAAAAAAAGTCATTTGCAATATGTGTCCATTTAAAAGTGTCCTACCATTCTGAGTTTCCCCTCTTGTATGGGCTGCATAAGCTCCCCCAGGTCGTATAGTACAGACCTGTTTTTATCTTCCTAATAGGCTACCCCGCAAATGGTTGCTATAGCTACAAAACCTGGCTTCTATTCAGCCTTAAAAGGGGAAGGGCCCGTTTAAAAGGGCCCTTTAATTCAAACTGAAACCAAAAAACGGGTGAGGTTTAGATGAATTCCCAAAGTTGTGAGACAAAACCCCCTTTTTGAGGGAAACTGTTTGTTGAGACAGATTTCCTATTACATGCCCTTTCTGAAAGGGTTTGCTGGGGGGGGAAAAGGTTCCCCGGGTATACAACCCCCGAAAGGGACATCCATCAGTGGTCATTTTGGGGGCTTTCTCCCACAAAAGGGGTTTCCTTTTGTTACCCCAAAACCCGGATTACAAAATTTTGTTTTTAAGCCGGGTTCGTATCTAGAATCTGCAAAAATCCGACTGCAACCAGTTCCCATAGACCACAATAGAAAATCCCTCCTGTAGTCTACACAGCACGGATTTTCTACTGTGGGATTTCTAAACCGCCGGCCTCTGCCGGAATATAGAACATCCAGTCGGATTGCCATACAGTCAATGTACTTGGCCTGGAAATTTTTACACAAACCCACGCCAAGAACCCTGGTACGACGTTGTTAAAATGGTGTTGGATTTTGGACGTCATTTTATCATGTGCTGTGGAGACGTGTTCTCAAGATCATTTCGAATTTTAATTGTGAGCAGCTGGAGCTCAGTGAGGTTGGATGGAGAGCGTTTGTGAACAGCTGGAGCTCGGTGAGGTTGGATGGAGAGCGTTTGTGAGCAGCTGGAGCTCAGTGAGGTTGGATGAGACGTTTGTGAAGCTGGAGCTGTAGGTTGGATGGAGAGCGTTTGTGAAGTGGAGCTCAGTGAGGTTGGATGGAGAGCGTTTGTGAACAGCTGGAGCTCAGTGAGGTTGGATGGAGAGGTGTGTGAACAGCTGGAGCTGTGGGTTGGTGGAGAGCGTTTGTGAACAGCTTTTCAGCTCTTTCCACAGATTCTCGATTGGATTCAGGTCTGGATGTGACTCGGCCATTCTAACACCTGGAGACGTTTATTTGTGAACCTTCCATTGTAGATTTTCCTTTGTTTGGGATCATTGTCTTGTTGGAAGATAAATCTCTGTCCCAGTCTCAGGTCTTTTGCAGACTCCAACAGGTTTTCTTCCAGAATGGTCCTGTATTTGGCTCCATCCATCTTCCCATCAATTTTAACCATCTTCCCTGTCCCTGCTGAAGGAAAGCCCAAACCATGATGCTGCCACCACCATGTGTGACAGTGGGGATGGGGTGTTCAGGGGGATGAGCTGTGTTGCTTTTATGCCAAACATATCGTTTTGCATTGTGGCCCAAAACAATGTTGGATTTTTTGGTTTTATCTATTTGCAGAGCCCCTTCTTCCACATGTTTGGTGTCTCCCAGGTGGCTTGTGGCAAATTTTAAATGAGACTTTTTATGGATATCTTTGAGAAATGGCTTCTTCTTGCCTCTTCCATAAAGGCCAGATTTGTGCAGTGTACGACTGATTGTTGTCCTATGGACAGACTCTCCCACCTCAGCTGTAGATCTCTGCAGTTCATCCAGAGTGATCATGGGCCTCTTGGCTGCATCTCTGATCAGTCTTCTCCCTGTTTGAGATGAAAGTTTAGAGGGACGGCCAGGTCTTGGTAGATTTGCAGTGGTCTGATACTCCTTCCATTTCCATGATCACTTGCACAGTGCTCCTTGGGATGTTTAATGTTTGGGAAATCTTTTTGTATCCAAATCCGGCTTTAAACTTCTCCACAACAGTATTACGGGCCTGCCTGGTGTGTTCCTTGGTCTTCATGATGCTCTCTGCGCTTTAAACAGAACCCTCAGACTATCACAGAGCAGGTGCATTTATACGGATACTTGATTACACACAGGTGGATTATATTTATCATCATCAGTCATATAGGACAACATTGGATCATTCAGAGATCCTCACTGAACCTCTGGATGAGTTTGCTGCACTGAAAGTAAAGGGCCAAATACTATTGCACACCCCATTTTTCAGTTTTTTTTTTTTTTACAAAACTTTAAAATATCCAATAAATTTTGTTCCAATTCACATTTGTGTCTCACTTGTTGTTGATTCTTCACAAAAAAATTAAATGTTATATCTTTATGTTTGAAGCCTGAAATGTGGTGAAAGGTTGAAAAGTTCAAGGGAGCCAAATACTTTCGCAAAAATACATGGAAATCCCTAAAGAAGCATTTATGCTATTTATCATACATGAAAAAACTTTGAGACTCTTAGTTCACATGTTTTTGATCAAAAAATGTTTAAGCCACCCACGAACTTACAACGTGATTTCAGGTCGGGTGGTCCTACGCTATCTTTACCTCTCAATAGAGCCAAATTCAGACTTCTGATTGAGTCAATCAGACCGCCATAATCCAATTCAATGGCTTTATCTTCACTGATTAATAAAGGCTTTTTATTTGGCAACTTCCAGCTATGGGATTAATATGGCTATAAAACACATAGGCCGACATGTATGTATGGGGCTGCGCCAGTGATCTGGTGTCTTTTCAGCTCAAAAACTGATGCAGACCTGTGCGCTCGATTGGTATTGGAATGTGTGTGTGTGTATATATATATATATATATATATATATATAATATATATATATATATATATATATATATATATATATGCCGCAACCAAGCCAGTGGCACCCAGGTTCAAATTGTGTTTTTTCAGAAATGTTTTTTTTGTGCAGAACTTTACGTTGTATTTGGCATATATTGTTTTTAATATATATAGGGAGGAAGGGATGCCTCCATTTTGGCTTTCTGCACCCCACCCAGTTTTCACAGGCTGTTATAAGAGTGCAGCTTGTAGGGTTGGTGTGTTTTTTTTAATTTCTTTCTCTCTGGATAATGGAGGTCGGTTGACCCAATGAGAGGCCTGAATTTGGTTCTATTGAGAGGTAAGGATAGCGTAGGACCACCCGACCTGAGATCACATTGTAAGTTCGTGGGTGGCTTAAACATTTTTTGATCAAAAACATGTGAACTAAGAGTCTCAAAGTTTTTTCTTGTAAAATACTTTCGCAAGGCACTGTATTTGTAGTTCAAATCAGTAGTGTCTAATTCTTCCCAAATGCTGAGCTCAAAAATTAGGCGCAGGTCATAACTGATACAAAGATGTGACTAGCGGGCCCCTAAAGTAGAGTCTTCATAGGCCAAACAAGAAGGTGGATCCATTATATGCAGATAAAGTCTCAGTGGGATCTCCAGAAATATAATCCAAAAAAACATCCAAGAGCTTGATTGTCTCATCCATATGAGAGGTTGGGAGGGCTAACCAGTAGCTCCTCAAAGCTAGGGCAATCCACAAATTGTTTTGTACTTTGCTGTGGGATATGTAGGCCTTTCCCAAGATATAAGACTATGTGGTCAATGGGGAGAGGTTAGGAAAACTTGTATATTTTCTGTAAATACTATGATTATGTAGAAGCCCGGTAAAAAAATATAAAGTAAAAAAATGTAAAATTTCCTGAGCAGCCACAAAAATGTAGAGCAGGGAGTGAGAGGTTCTGGACATTCAAGCTGAGTCTTTCCATTAGATTAAGAGAACCAAAACTGTCCATGTAGTAAATAAGGGTCCATAAGGGTATATACTCCAACATGTATGTGAGTGTAAAGTTTGCACGTTTGTAGATCGGCACAAGGAAGTAATGTGGGGCTATGGGGCTACAAGGTATCCAGCTTCTTCTTGAACACTTCAAAGTAAGCCCACATAGTGGTAGAAGCCTTGATACCCCTACACGTGGCACAGATGGCAGTGAAAGATTTGTGTATGTCCAAAGAGAAAGCATCAGGATGTGTTATCCTTGTTAGTGGATAGATAAGCATAGTGATGGACTGGGGTGCCTGGGGCCCACAAGTGGAATTTAATTCTGGGGGCCCACCAGTGAAGCTGATTATGGGGCCCACCTGATGAGTTTATTCTGGAACCCACCAGTGGAGTTGATTCTGCGACCCACCAGTGGAGTTGATTTTAGAGCCCAACAGTGGAGTTGATTTTGGGACCCACCTGTGGAGTTGATTCTTGCGGCCCACCAGTGGAGTTGACGCCTGGAGCCCACCAGTAGAGTTGATTCTAGAGCCCACCCGTGGAGTTGATTTTGGGTCCCACCAGTGGAGTTGATTCTTGGGGCCCACCAGTGGAGTTGACTATTCTTGGGTCCCCCCCAGTGGAGTTGATTTTGTGACCCACCAGTGGAGTTGATTCTTGGGTCTACCCCTTGAGTTGATTCTGGCTCCACCAGTGGAGTTGATTCTTGGAGATCACCAGTGGAGTTGATTCTTGGAGCTCACCAGTGGAGTTGATTCTTGGGACCACCAGTGGAGTTGATTCTTGTAGATCACCAGTGGAGTTGATTCTTGGTGAGCACCAGTGGAGTTGATTCTTGGGGCCCACCAGTAGAGTTGAATCTTGGAGCTCACCAGTGGAGGTGATTCTTGGAGCTCACCAATGGAATTGATTCTTGGGGATCACCAATGGAGTTGATTCTTGGGGACCACCAGTGGAGTTGATTCTTGGGGCCCACCAGTGGAGGTGATTTAGGGGTCCACTAGTAGAATTGATTCTTGGGGCTTACCAGTGGAGTTGATTCTTAGGGCCCATCAGTGGAGTTGATTTTTGGGGCCCAACAGTGGAGTTGATTCTTGGGGCCCACCAGTGGAGTTGATTCTTAGAGATCACCAGTGGAGTTGATTCTTGGGGACCACCAGTGGAGTTGATTCTTGGGGCCCATCAGTGGAGGTGATTCAGGGACCCACCAGTAGAATTGATTCTTGGGGCCCACCAGTGGAGCTGATTCTTGGGGGCCCATCAGTGGAGGTGATTCAGGGGTCCACCAGTAGAACTGATTCTTGGGGCCCACCAGTGGAGTTGATTCTTGGGGCCCATCAGTGTAGTTTATTCTTCGGGCCCACCAGTGGAGTTGAGTCTTGGGGCCCATCAGTGAAGTTGATTCTTGGGGCCTACCAGTGGAGTTGATTCTAGGACCCACCAGTGGAGATGATTCTGGGGCCCACCAGAGAAGGTGATTCTGGGGTCCATCAGTGAAGTTTATTCAGGGGCTCACCCTACAGCTACTGTAGATGCCTTTTATAATATGTCTCTTGCTTCTTGCCTCTTTCTTTCTGCCTCTCCCAAGCTGCCATGCTCAGAGACCCACCAAGTGATTCTCCTTATCTCCGGTGTGCCAGTCCGAGCCTGTATAAGCAACAAACTTATTTTATTTGATGGCAATCATTGGGACATTGCTTGACAGCTCCCGTACATGGAAGATTTTTTGGCAGATCCCATTGAATTGGCTTTGGTCTGCTAATTACCATTCTTTGGGTTATCATGAGTCTGTTGACCTCCTCAGTTACAGTGGATTGTCTAGTTTGGGGTTTTATGATATAGTATCTAGCAGCAGTTGACTGCATGGGTCCCGTGTGCCCAGGCCCACAATGAGGTTTCCCATCAATAACATTTTTGGCACTGGTACTGAGAACGGAGTGAATAAGGTTTTTCTTATACAGCTTAATACTATCAAGGTATTGTGTTGTGAATTGAAATACGACCCTATTCATCCAGTTCTTTGCCAATTAGGCATTGACCGTGTATCTAAACAATGGCCCATATGTGTCAGTGGTTGGAAGAATCCCTTTACCGAAGATATTTAGTGTAATCAGTATCTCAATTTTTTAATGTCTTCCTTCTTCTTGTAGTTGTGATGGCAACTGTGAGCCCAGAGCTGGATAACATGGAGGTGCAGACGCCCCCAAATAACAACAATCGTTGGGATCAGACTGAGCATCCATGGGATGAACCTGCAGCCTCTGGCAAATTGTTTGAGTGCTCCAGGATTAAAGCTTTAGCAGGTAAAAGTTGGTGTCTTTCAGAATATGGACATTATAGTGAAGAGTCCCCACTTGTAACTTTCATATGTAAGCTATAGCGGACCACGCCCATTAAAGGGGTTGTCTCATCTTACTGTTTAATAGAGCAAAGCAGCATTCTTTCATTCATGCATCCTGTCACTTCCTGGTCAAGCTGTAATTAGCATATGAGCTCCCTGTATTCAGACTTCTGCTAATTAGTCTATATTAGATAAACAATCTCCTGCTACCAGGTCCAGAGAATCTTCAGAACTAAAGTAAACAGTAGTAATTAGTTTCTTTTGTCTGAAAGATCAGATAACACACAAGCTCTCAGGCTGCCCACAGTTCTGTGCCAGGACTTGTGTGATGACTCCCTGCTATCAGATAGGACAAACAGCAGGGGAGAACAAGCAAACAGGGCGGTAACTAGAGAAACCAGAAACATCTCAGAAGGTGATAAAATCATTTGTAGCTCCTCAACAACAAAAAATGAGCAAAGCAATATATTTGGAAAACGTCTTCATTTACATGGTGAAAGCTAATCTTTGTAGTGAGACAACCCCTTTAAAGCTATTTACATAGTCGTATTGTAATACATTTTCTCTGTAGCTCCCACAATATATGGCAGAGTTTATATTAAAGGGGTTTTGCCATCAAAAACATTGATGGCAAATGGATAAGCTGTGCCATCAAAGTCAGAGAGGTGCAGGTCTGGGACCAGCTCCTATCTCCAGAACGGGTCCACAAACTCCCTGTTCTGAATGGAGAAGTGGCCATGATTGCCTGGTTACTCTTTATTCATTTGAGTGGGAGTTCCAGGTACAGCCAAATGCGACCAAATGCGCCATCACTTCTCCAGAGGGGGTAGTTTTGGGGGCCTGTTCTGGAGATATTTATGAAACATGGCTGGACCATGGTGAAAACCAAGCACTTCTCACCTTTCGTCTCACACCAACTCCCACCTAGATTGTAAGCTCTTGCAAACAGGGCCTTCACACCTTAGTCCACATGTATGAAAACTGACTAGGTCTAAAACTCACTTTGTTGCCCATAGCAACCAATCAGAGCTCATAGCAACCAATCAGAGCGCCCCTCTCATTTCATATAGTGCTCTGAAAAAATGAAGGGGGAGCTCTGATTGGTTGCTATGAGCTTTGATTGGTTGCTATGGGAAGCAAAGTGAATTTTAGACAGTTTTCATACATGTGTCCCCTTGTGTCTGATGTACAAGTAGATTTTTACTGTGCAATGTTTGTTTTTTGACTGTACTTATAGGATATGTTCACACGACATATTTGCGGGGTGTACTTTGGGGTGTAATTGCGCTGCAATGCGCCTGAAGTACGCCCAGCAAATACAGTAAAATCATAGCACTCGTATTCTTTGGCGTGTACTGAGCACCGGGAGAAAGAAGTGACATGGGGAAAGTCAAGCTGAATAAGGGCCGGAGCGCTTTAGAAGTACGGGCTGGCCAGCGCATACTAAAACTGCAGGCATATAGCTGTATGCCGTGTGAACTCATCCATACCCTTTAACCCCTTAACGACTACGCACCATCTTTTGACGCCGGCCGGTGCGGGCCGTTCGTCTGCAGCAACGTCTTTTGGCGTCGCTGCAGACATCGGCGTTTGCGGCGCCCGGTACCACAATTGCGCTGGGAACGGGGCTGTACTACACAGCCCCAAACCCAGAGCATGTCCTGCGAGCACCGGAGTGCGGAGGAAACCTCCGCAACCCGGTGCTTTAACCCTTTGATTGCGGCGGTGCGTTACCGCAGCGTAATCAAAGGGTTTCCCCTGCTCTGTCGGGTGATCGCAGCCGGGGGACGGCTGCACAGTCAGCCCTGGGGACCTAGCGTGGCCCCAGAGCTGTCTGTGTATGAAGCCAGTGACCTGGACAGACTGTGTGCTGTCCAGATCACTGCCTGTGTCAAAGTGACACACATTAGAATGTATTAGCATATATGAATATGCTAATACATTACTAAGTGTAAAATAAAAAAAAAAAGTAAAACAGTTCTCCCTTCATGGGAGTAAAAAAAAAAGTAAAAAAAAAACTGAAAAAGTGTAAGAAAAAAGAAAAAAATAAATAAATAAAATAAAAATAAATATTTAGTAAAAAATAATTGTGCATACATTACACACACAAAATAACCTACACATATTAGGTATCCACATGACCGTAATAACCTGTAGAAATAATCTAAGTTATTAAGTGTGAAATGTGAATGGTGTAAAAAAATTAAAAAAAATTTGTTTAAAAAAAAAAAATAAAATTCTGCAATTATTTATAAGTTAACTTAAACTATTCCCCTATAAAGTACAACTCATCTTG